>WNGS01168754.1:37582-49122 GCA_020271785.1 Procambarus virginalis | reverse complement strand
TCTTCACGACAGAAACGAGGTTGAGATCACTGCGCAGGAGAGGGGGGGCAGTAAACCAGACGGCCTTGAAAGGGTTCGAAATTACAAGGGATAGTAGTCAAGAGGCGCCTGTTGGATCTGGATGTGAGAAGGCTGTTGGTCCAGACGAGATAATCGTCATCCATGGGTAATGAAAGAAGTGTGCAGAGGCACGTTGCTGGCCACTCTCCATAGGTTTATAGGAGGTGTCACCTGGAGATGGGAGGACCTACCAGAAATATGGAAGATGGCTAATGTAATCCGAATATACAAAAAGGACGGCTAATGTATGCCAATCTTCAGTGCCATTCTTGTGACAGAAAAAGAGGGCACTGAACTACAGGCCAGTGTCCTTAAACTGTATACCATGCAAGGTAATGCAGCTTCTGGAAGAACCAAACCGAATAACATATCTGGAGAGAAGGGTGACAAATCGCCAACATAGGTTCAGGGAGGGTTAATCATACTTTTACAGGCTTAATAGAACTCTACAACCAGGTGACAAAGATTAAGTAAGAAAGATGAAGGGCTGATGGACTGCATTTTCTTGGCACTGTCGAAAAGCCTTTTAAACACAGTACCGCATAAGATGCTAGTACATAAGCTTGGAGAGACAGGCAGGAGTAATTGGGTAAGGTGCTCCAGTGGATTAAGTAGTACCTAAGCAATAGGCAGCAGATAGTTACAATGAGGGGTGAGACCCTCAGATTGGCGAGGTGTCACCAGGGGAGTCCCACACGGCTCTGTACTCAGACCTATTCTGTTTCTACGTAAATACGATACGATACGTAAATGATCTCCCAAAAGGGGTATAGACTCATTCCTCTCCAATGTTTGCTGACGATGCCAAGATTATGAGAAGGATTAAGGTAGAGGAGGACTGCTTGAGACATCAAGACGACCTGGACAAACTGAGGGAAATGGTTGAACAAATGGTTGGTAGAGGTTAACCCAAGCAAATGTAATATAATGATACGTATAATATATATTTGATAATGATAAGATACGTGTAGGGCGCAGGAGGCCAGTAACAAGGTACCATTTGAGTGATGAACTTCTTCAAGAATCAGAGGGAGAAAGACTTGGGGGGGTTAATATCACGCCAAAACTGTCCCCTGAAGCCCATATAGAGGATAACATACATACATATCAAGAGGTTAACATCTGTATTTATTTTTATTTATTTATTTATATCAAGAAGGTACATTGGGTTTGTGAGAAATACATAGCATGGTACTAGTACTTACACTCTTGTAAAGCTCTCCACTCTTGTAACTAGTACGCGCAGCGTTTCGGGGCAGTGTCCTTAATCTAACAGATACATTTTAAGTAGGTAAATTTCTAGTCACGAATTAATAAAATGATAACAAATACATTGCAAGAAAAAATGGGATGAGAGAGATTAGTAAGTATATTACAAGCACATTGGTATTATTTAAAGCTCTGATTGATTACATTGACAGCTTGATTGGTAATTTTAACAAGATTAATAGACATCATACAGCAGATTGACAGTACAGATAAGAAGACAGCAATGATCAACAATGATTAAGATGTTCAGATTGGGTACATAAAATATGGGAGATTGGGTAGCAATAGATCAGTGCAATTTTAAAGCAAAGTGTAAAAAATGGACATTTTTTCCCCTTTGATGAAATTAGGTACTTTTTAGTATTGTTTTTGAATGATCTAAAGTTGGACAGCTTTTCAATTCAATAGGGAGTAGAGTTCTCATAGACGTGGGTCCCTTTATTTGCATAGAGTGTTTACACAGATTAAGTTTGACTCTGGGGATATCAAAGAGATATTTATCTTGGTGTGGTGATAATGGGTCCTATTACATCTGTCCAGGGAGAGATTTCAGAGACAGGATTTGCATTTATGAAACAGGGTTTTGTAAATGTAGTTGACACAAGAGAAGTTTGTGGAGTGAGATTAATGTTTAGCATGTTTAGGGAGTTAAACAAGGGAGCTGAGGTTGTCTGAAAGCAAAATTTGTTTTATTATTCTGATAGCAAATTTTTCTGGGTGATGATGGACTTGAGGTGGTTTGCAGTGGTTGAACCCCATGCACAGATACCATAATTAAGATAGGGATAGATTAGTGCCATACCATATGAGATGAGAGCGGAGTTAGGTACATAATATCTTGATTTTGGAGAGTATACCAACTGTTTTAGAGACTTTCTTAGTTATGTGTTGTACGTGGGTACTGAAGTTGAGTTCTTTTGTCTAGGAATAGGCCGAAATTTCCATCATTTTTATTGCTAATGTTTACATTGTCTATCTGAAGCTGAATTGCATTTGTAGATTTGCTTCCAAATCACAATGTGGGTATGCCACATCATCAGTGGCATATGCCAGGTTGGCCCACATAAGAACGGCCTTTAGGAACTTTAGAAACAGCTTAAAGGCCGTTTAGAATACCTTAGTGTAAGGAATCATTCAGAAACTTTGTTACCACATATGTCAGATCAATCCTGGAATATGCAGCTCCAGCATGGAGTCCATATTTTTTTTTTTTTTTTTTTTTTTTTTTTTTAAGATATATACAAAGAGTTGTTACATTCTTGTACAGCCACTAGTACGCATAGCGTTTCGCGGGCAGGTCCCTGGAATACGATCCCCGCCCGCGAAGAATCGTTTTTTTTCATCCAGTACACATTTTACTGTTGCGTTAACAGAGGCTACAGTTAAGGAATTGCGCCCAGTAAATCCCTCCCCGGCCAGGATACAGGATACAACCCATGACATAGCGCTCGCGGAACGCCAGGCGAGTGTCTTACCACTACACCATGGAGTCCATATTTAGTCACGCATTAGATAAAACTGGAAAAGGTTCAAAGGTTTGCCATCAGACTAATACCCGAACTGAGAGAAATGAGCTACGAGGAGAGGTTAAATTCACGAGGATGTGAATTTTACCCTCACGTCGCTGGAAGACAGAAGAGTTAGGGGGACATGATCACCACATACAAGATTTCAAAGGAATTCACAGGATATTAATACAAAGGCACACGCACTAGGGGTCACAGGTAGAAACTGAGTGCCCAAATGAGCCACAGAAATATTAGAAAGAACATTTTTAGTGCCAGTGGTTGACAAATGGAATGCATTCGGAAGTGATGTGGTGGAGGCAGACTCCATACACAGTTTCAAGTGTTGATATGATAGAGCCCAGTAGGCTTAGGAACCTGTTCATCAGTTGATTGACAGTTGAGAGGCGGGAACAAAGAGCCAGAGCTCAACCCTCGCAAGCACAACTAGGTGAGTACTCAGACATAAACCCCCCCACCTCAGTACTCAAACGTAAACACTCAGACATACACACTATACAAGGATTTGTTCACTCAGACATACACCCACTCCCCACCCCAAACATTTGTACATACATTAGGCCAGTACACACACAAATATTCACACTCAGACATAACCAATATGCATTAATGGCATGTATTAACCCCCCGCCCCCAACCCCAAAGACGTGCACATACATTTATTAACGCTGTGGTATAAAAAAAAATGTTATACAAAAGTAAGATTCTTTTTTAAAAAATGCAAAACTTTACATGATCAAGAAAATATTTAAAAAATGCACCCAGTCCTTCTTTTGGGTTTGTGATTGGGTTGAGACAACGGCTGTACAAGGGAGGAATCCCGATCATATGTGGCATTCTTCCAAGAAAGGGAGTGGGAAATGAATGGATGTCGAGGGCACTTGGTGTCAATTGCAGGCTGGAAAGATATTGCAAATCTAATGCAATATCTTATATAGACAACTGGGAACACTTCTATGGAAGAAATGAAATGTATGCTCGGGATGGGGTGCATCTATCGAGAGCTGGGGTTGTTGCTGTTGCAAATTCGTTGGAAGAAGTGGTTAGAGGTGTTTGTTTGGGTTTAAACTGTTAGTAGATAGAGGTATGGGAATTGATTTGGAGGAAGGATGTAATAAAAGTATGTGTTTGCGGGAGAAAGGAATTGGCAAAATGATCAGGGAAAGAGAAGGGCCTCAAAATAACAATTCACTTAGGGTATATTACACAAACAGTAGAAGTCTAAGAAATAAAATTAACGAATTAAATGCTCTTGTCTGCACAGAAAAAATAGATATTATTGCACTTACCGAAACGTGGATGAATGTTGATAATAGAGAACTATTAGCCGAATATCAAATAAATGGATTTAAACTATTTCACACAGATAGATATATTAGACGAGGTGGTGGAGTAGCCATATACGTTAGGGACAATTTGAAATGTAGTCTCAAAGAGGGAATCAAAACTGAGCCACACACAGAAACTATTTGGATAGAATTAAACGAAAAAGCAAATAATATTATAATTGGAGTTATATATAGGCCACCAAATTTAGACAGAATGGAAGCAAAGCATCTATGGGATGAAATATCTAGGGCATCTAGATCTAACAGTATTTATGTCATGGGTGACTTTAATTTGAGTGGAATAAACTGGTTGAACAAAACAGGGAATAGTGAAGCAGAAGATTTTCTAGAATTAATTGACGATTGCTTTCTTACGCAACACATTAAGGAACCAACACGGGAAATAATATTTTAGATTTAGTGTTAACTAACAGGGAAACACAAATTAATGACATCGAAATAGGGAGTGAGCTAGGGAACAGTGATCACAAAGAAATCAGATTTGGCATAGAATGGAATAGACCTGTAGGAGAAAATTCTGTTAAAGTGCCAGATTTTCGAAAAGCTGATTTTAATAGCCTAAGAAATTTTTTGGGTCAAATTGATTGGAAAGTCTTGGGTATGGGGTGTGGGCCGGTCTTGGAGCGAGACATGAACCCAGCGATAGGTGATGTAAATGGGGATTTCGATGTAGATTCAATTTATAACGTATTTAAGAATATTCTAAACAAAGCACAGGAACGTAGTATACCACACAAATTGAATAGATCGATTACTAATGACCCAAAGTGGATAACAAAGAATTTGAAGAATCTTATAGGTAAAAAGAGAGCTTGGTACAAGAGGATTAAAAATGGGGAGGTCACTTTAGAACAGGAATTCGTACAACTAGTTAGAAATGTTAAAAAAGAGATAAGGAAAGCAAAAAGAAACTATGAAGTTCGTATAGCAGGGCAAGCAAAGACAAATCCTAAAGGGTTTTTTCAGTTATATCGAACTAAGACTAGGGAAAGGATAGGTCCATTAAAAACTGAGACAGGTCAAATAACAGATAGTGATGAAGAGATGAGTAGTATTTTTAATAAATATTTTGTATCTGTATTTACTAAAGAGGAACTTAACAATATGCCTTCAGCCCAACAAGTCTATGTGGGTGGGGACGAGGACAGGTTGACGAGTTTAGCAGTTACCAGGGAGGATGTTCTTAAACAAATAGTAAAACTCAAACCAAACAAATCCCCAGGGCCGGATGAAGTGTTTGCCAGAGTGCTGAAAGAATGCAAAGAGGAGCTTTGTGACCCACTGTCAATCATATTTAATAAATCAATAGAGTCAGGCACAGTGCCAGAGTTTTGGAAAGTTGCTAATGTGATACCAGTTTTTAAGAAAGGAGATAGATCACTTGCGTCTAACTATCGACCAATTAGCCTAACGTCTATTGTGGGAAAGTTACTCGAATCTATAATAGCAAATAAAATTCGTCTTCATCTTGAAAAACATAAATTAATAATTGAGTCGCAACATGGTTTTATAAATGGCCGTTCATGTTTAACAAATTTGTTATCTTTTTATTCTAGCATAGTTGAGGCAGTTGATAGTGGTAAGGATTGTGATGTTGTGTACCTTGACTTTAGCAAAGCTTTCGATACAGTGCCACATGAAAGACTGATTAAAAAGATAGAGGCTCATGGTATTGGGGGTGCTATATTAAGCTGGATTAGGGCATGGCTATACCAAAGGAAACAGAGAGTTAGTATAAATGGAGTCAAGTCAGAGTGGGAAAATGTTGTAAGTGGAGTGCCTCAAGGCTCTGTCTTGGGACCTCTGTTGTTTATAATATATATAAATGATTTAGATTCAGGTTTGAGTAGCAACATTTGCAAATTTGCCGATGATACGAAAATCGGTAGGGAAATTAATTCGGAGGAGGACTCACTATCACTTCAAGTTGATCTAGATAGGGTTTTGAAATGGTCAAAGGACTGGCAGATGCAGTTTAATGCTGATAAATGTAAAGTTCTGAGGCTAGGTAATGATGATAGAGTTACAAGATACGAGCTAGATGGTGTTGAGATTGCGAAGTCGGATTGCGAAAGGGATCTGGGAGTTATAATTAGTAAGAATTTAAAACAAAAGGATCAATGCATAAATGTTCGTAATAAGGCAAATAGGACACTCGGATTTATTAATCGCAGCGTAAGTAACAAGACACCTGGTGTGGTTCTCAAGCTATATCTTGCTCTGGTTAGGCCCCATTTAGATTATGCAGTTCAGTTTTGGTCGCCATATTATAGAATGGATATAAATTCACTTGAACGTGTCCAGCGTAGGATGACTAAGTTAATTCCCCAAATTAGAAATCTTTCATATGAAGAAAGATTAACAAAGCTTAATTTGCATTCACTGGAAAGGCGAAGAGTTAGGGGTGACATGATAGAGGTTTACAAGTGGATGAATGGACATAACAAAGGGGATATTAATAGGGTATTGAAAGTATCAACACAGGACAGAACGCGAAACAATGGGTATAAATTGGATAAGTTTAGATTTAGGAAAGACTTGGGTAAATACTGGTTCAGTAACAGGGTTGTTGATTTGTGGAACCAATTGCCGCGTAACATTGTGGAGGTGGGGTTCCTCGATTGTTTCAAGCATGGGTTGGACATGTATATGAATGGGATTGGGTGGTTATAAATAGGAGCTGCCTCGTATGGGCCAATAGGCCTTCTGCAGCTGCCTTTGTTCTTATGTTCTTACCCACTCATAGCAGGTGTTTGAACACCCATTGAACAGTGTTTTGTATTGTGCATGAAAGCTGGTTCGGCTTTTGATTCTCAGGGCAATTCTTTCCTTTTTTGTTTTTACTGTGTTGAAGGTTGATAGGCTCTATAGTTGGACGCTGATAACGCTTTTTTAACTCCTTTTACGCAGTTTCCTGTCGTGTTGGAAGTTGATCTCTGGAGTTGGACTCCGGCTGCGCTTTTTTGGGCATTGACACAGTGTCGTGCCCTGTTGGAGGCTGACGGTCTCTGGAGTTAAACTCGGATAGGGCTTTTTAGAGGATTGATTCGAAGCCAGGGAGATTTTGCTAATGTTTTCTTGTAGGCGACGCAGCAGGATTCGAAGTGATGGGCGCCTCCTAGGGTTAGGTTGAGTAGCTACCTGGAGGATTTGCTCCAGTGATGGGTGTTGTGTGGGCAACGCTTGCAAGATCTCCAACATCAGTTTTCCGTATGAAAACACATCAGAAGCAAATGTACTAGCCTTTTGCTGAAGGACTTCTGGGGCGTATGTTGTGTGAACATCTGGGTGCCCTGCCAGGAAGATTTTTACTTTGTTTCTGGAGGCCACTCCAAAGTCAATTAGACTAATTACTGGATCGTGAGGCGGTCCTTGGACCATAACGTTATCACACTTTATGTCGTTGTGTACAATACCCGCCTGGTGAATTTCTAGCAGTTTTCTGCCAACCTGTAGTCCAACGTCGAGTAAGTTGTACTCTGAGTTTAGTAACACGTTATCAAGCGTCTGGCTGCCTTTGTAGGTAGTCAGCAGCGCTGGAGGATTGATTGTAACTCCGAGCAGCAGGGGAGCGCCACCCGCGCCCTTCAGCAACGACAAAACTTTGGCTTCGTTGGCGAAACATTCGGAAAATGTAGAAAACCGTGACACCTTAAGCGCTGCTGGCTCTCCGAGCCACTCGACAAGAGTAACTTCTCCATACGTCCCAGAGCCGAGAAATTTCGACTT
This sequence comes from Procambarus virginalis, assembly GCA_020271785.1. NCBI lineage: Eukaryota > Metazoa > Arthropoda > Malacostraca > Decapoda > Cambaridae > Procambarus > Procambarus virginalis. The sequence goes on along the minus strand of WNGS01168754.1, from coordinate 41,189 downwards.
GTCTTTAAGCAAGCGATCGACGACTTCTCTGTTAATCTGTTCCATAATACCCTAGATGGCAAAAGTAGTAAAGACAATCTCCCGGGTTTGATCAAAACGAAGTTTCAAAGACTTTTCCGAGTTGGTGTTGTTGATCAATCAAGTCTAATTCTGTCTTAAACGGAACAATGTAGAAGACTCCAAAGATATTTGAAATACAGACCGTAAGTCACAATACAGAGCCTGAAAATTCCGACACCCAAACCATAGCGTGATATCGTTTAGGTTCGTCTTGGACGATTGTGAAGTTGCGTAATGAAACAGTGATGTTGTTTTGGATTTAGCTACTCAACGAAATGTTCATGTAGCACGGGCTATAGTGAGCACGTAATTGAGCTCGGGTTTTCGCGATAACTTTGTTACTGTGATATGAAAGTGTTGAGAGAGTCAATTTATAAAGGTTGAATATGAGGTGAAAAATGAGATGTCCTAATAGCTCATACGAGTTGTTGTTTGGTGCCCATACGAGACAGCTCTTTTATTTATCGAAACTATCCAGTGAAATCACATATTAGATTACCATATAATCTGTTCCACAAAGCAATAACCGTGTTTACATAGCAGTATTTCCACGTTATTTTTTTATTCTAAACTTATCGCTAATATATATATTGATTCAGGCTGCATTTTAGGAACATAAGAACAAAGGTAACTGCAGAAGGCCTATTGGCCCATACGAGGCAGCTCCAATTTATAACCACCCAATCCCACTCACACGTTACTCACATGGTAACAAGACACCTGGTGTTGTTCTTCAGCTATATCAGCGGCCAATTAGCCTAACGTCTATTGTGGGAAAGTTACTTGAATCGATAATTGCAAATACAATTCGTCTTCATCTTGAAAAACATAAATTAATAAATGAGTCGCAACATGGTTTTACAAATGGCCGTTCATGTTTAACAAATTTGTTAACTTTTTATTCCAGCATAGTTGAGGCAGTTGATAGTGGTAAGGAGTGTGATGTTGTGTACCTTGACTTTAGCAAAGCTTTTGATACAGTGCCAGATGAAAGACTAATTAAAAAAATAGAGGCTCATGGTATTGGGGGTGCTATATTAAGTTGGATTAGGGCATGGCTATTCCAAAGGAAACAGAGAGTTAGTATAAATGGGGTTAAGTGGTTCTTCAGCTATATCTTGCTCTGGTTAGGCCCCATTTAGATTATGTGGGGGTCTGGCCCTAGCTTTGGTAGGGGACGGACGTGTGCGCTCGGCGCTCCGGCTGTTGGAGTGTTTCCATAATTGGCCGGTTGGGGGCAGGTGTGTCTGCCTGCCTGTGTTGACGTGGCGTTCACGATGGGGGTCCCCCTCCCACCTATACTGCGGGCTCAGTCTGTGGGCTTCGAATTTTCCAGCCGGGCTGGGTACCCGGAGATGGCGCGGGTGTGTGAGATGCTGTATGTTCCTGTGATTGACATTTACGGAGTCGAGCTGGTGACAGCGCGTCGAGTGATAGTGAAGTTCACTGAGTTCAAGTTATCGCGACTTTCTCCGTCGTTACGAGGGGCGGACATTACCCCTGCCGGATGGTGCGGGCACTGTTTCAATCTCTGATAGGAGTGGTGCCCTCACCTACGTTAGCGTGCATGGGGCTCCATTGGAGTTTCCGGAGGGTCTGCTACGGCGGTACTTCGGCCGTTTTGGCGCGGTGGTTAGTGTACGGGTGAACGTGGTCACTTCCAGCACCCTTAAGGGTGTGAGGACGAACATTCGCACCCTGGGCATGAGGCTCCGGGAGGATATTCCGTCCTCTGTGCGCCTGATGGGGTACACAGTTCGCGTGTTTTACGCCCGCCAGCCTAGGACATGTTATCGTTGTGGGCTGTTGGGCCATCAGGCTGCTGACTGTTCTGCGCCAGCCATTGCTCCCGTGAACCTATTCAGTGAGGAGGATTTTCCTCCGCTTCCTGTGGAGGAGGTTTCTGTGGCTATGGACGCCTCTCCAGCCGCGGATGTGCCCCCTGTGTCGCCTGATGTGCCCTCTGTGGTGGTGGCTTCTCCTCCGGCGGTTGTGGCATCGCCTGGTGATCGTCCTGCTCCGCCTAGTGTCTCTGGAGTTCTTCAGTCTACGACTCCCCCGTCTTCCTCTGCTGCATCTGACCCTGTCCCTGCACCCTCGAAGTCTGTTCCGGCTGTGCTGGGTGATGGGGTGGATCCGGCGCTTCCTTCTGTGTCTGGCCTGGTACCCCATGTGGTGGAGAATGCTGCAGTACTGCGGCGTGCGTCGGTTCGCCCGGCTTGTGTTGAGCGTGTGTCTGAGTCGGCCTCCGGGTCTGATGATCTGCGGCCCGAGCCTAAGCGTTCCCGGCGTTCGTCGTCTGCATGGGTAGACGTTGGTGATTTCAACGCTTGTGAGTATGCCGGCGACGGAGGGGTGGCTACAGTTGCGTTGCATACTACGGTGACGGCGGAGGTGCATTTGCCAGAGGATGCCTGTGCCGGTATTTCGGCCTCCACTTCCGATCTCGTGTCTGCGGTTCCTGCTTCGGGAGCATCGCCTGCCTCGGATGGCTCCGATTCTTCGTGGGGGGTGGTGCCCCCTGCTGAAGTCCGTGGTGAGCGGGGTGGCCTGGTGATGCTGTTGAAAAAGACTGCTCGCTCTGGAGATTCTGTGACTCCTGCATCGGTCCCCGTTTCATCGACTGCGGTTTCGACACCTCTTCCATCTACGACAATCTCTTCAGTGTCCCCTGCGGTCTCGGTGGGGGTATTGCCTTCTCGTCGCCTGTCCCCTGCTCCTGTGCTTCCGGCGACGCGGCCGTCTCGGCAGCCCTCGTACGCTTCATCGGTGTCATCTGCTACGTCAGAGGGCGTGGCTTGCGCTCCCAAGCCTCGTTATGCGACTTGTGCTTTTGAACTTCGGGACTGGCCGCTTCCGCCTGATCTGGAGATTCCAGAGTTTATGCCGGGCCCGCGGCAGCTGGGGGGTCGTCCCCCCACCACCGAGGAGTATATGATTTGGGAGGCCTATAAAGCAAAGTATCCTTGGAAGTCGTTCCCTGATAAGTATCTTCCTGTCGTGGAGATATTTTCGCATAACCAATGATTCCTGTCTGTACTGTGGGTTGTGGGTTGGGGGTTGTTTCCATTAGAGTGCATGTGTGGTGTGGGTCGGGTGTGTGAGTGGGTGGGGCGGGTTTTGTTTCCCGGTCCCTGCGTGCTCCGGTTTGTGGTTGTGGGTTTATTTGTGTGCGGTGTGTAAATGTGTCCGTGTGTGTGTATTTGATTGTGGATGGCATGTTATTTTCTTATGTTTTGTGGATTCTTGGTTTTATGATGTTGTTTGTGCGCTTGTTTGTGTGGTGCTGAGTGCCCTTCAGGCTGTTGGCGTGGCTCAGTCTGGGTGTTTGCTTTTGTCGTGGTTTACCAGTTTGTTGTATACTTGTATTCCTTTCTTATTATTTTTGTTCTTATTATTATTGTTTTTGTTCTTATTATTTTGTTTTATTGTTTTTTTTTTTTTTCGTTTTATGTTGGTGCCTCTCCGTGTGTGTTTGCGGTGCTGGTAGCCTTGTTCTGTTTATTAACTGTTTTGAAATCATTTCTGTGTTGTTTTCCGCTATGTT
>WNGS01168754.1:16686-36582 GCA_020271785.1 Procambarus virginalis | reverse complement strand
AAATGCTCTACAAATCAAGGGACCCAGAATGTGGATATGACCTTCCCAACCATGTTAAAGACTGTACCTCTCTCAACCAGTTTAAGATTAATACTAAACACTACCTAATAAATTCCCTGTAACCTACCTTACCCCTCTATTGTCAACCCATGTCTGTTATTTTTTTAAACAACGCTGGTTGTCGATCTATTGTATTTGTGCTGATTTTTCAGTCATGTTCCCCTTTTTTTATCTTTATTTGTATTTGTTCTCAACTCATTTTATTCTTTGTGCTCATTTAGTATTAAGTTATAGATATTAGCAGTCTCCGTGGATGTAGTGGTAAGACACTCGCCTGGCGATACGCGAGCGCTATGTCATGGGTTCGTATCCTGGCCGGGGAGGATTTACTGGGCGCAATTCCTTAACTGTAGCCTCTGTTTAACACAACAGTAAATGTGTGCTTGGATGAAAAACGATTCTTCGCGGCGGGGATCGTATTCCAGGACCTGCCCGAAACGCTTACGCGTACCTAGTGGCTGTACAAGAATGTAACAACTCTTGTATATATCAATTAAAAAAAAAAAAAAAAAATTAATGTTTTTCCTGCCCGAATCGCATTGCATAATAGTGGGCTTTAGGCATTGTATTACTAGCTCTATCTATAAATCGATCCATTAATGTAACATCCCTTGTATGTATGTACCTTACCTGAATAAACATTTATTTATTTATTTATTTATTTATTTATTTAATACCATCTATGTTAGTGTAGATTGCCTTGAAGCTCACTTTCTTTGTTCATTTTCTGTCCACTTCATGGTGAGCATTCTGCTGGTGGGGAAAGCTGTTCCCTGGGTGTGAAAATCTGTGAGGTGGTTTGCAGGGTCTCAGAGGATTTTGGGGTGGGGGTGGGGGTTCAAGGGAAGGGGGGACAGGTAGGGTATGGGGTAAGGAGATAGGGGGGGATATGGAGGATATGGGGTGAGGATCGAGGGATAGGGAGTGTATGGGTTGAAAGGGAAAAAGGGACAGGGGGGGGAAGAGGGAGGAGGGGATGTGGTGGGAATGGGGGCGGGGTGACAGGGTCAGAATGGGGGGGGAGGGAGGGGGGTGAGCATTTGAGTGGGGGCAGGTAGGGGTGAAGGGGGAAGGGAGGGTTTCTATGCAGAGGGGAGTGGTGGGTTGTAGGAATAATGGCCAAAGAATTTTCAAAGAATTACTCATCTTTGCTATCTAAAATAATTTGAGGAGCCAAAATAAATACTACGAAGATAAATTTACCCAAACAAAGGGCAACATTAAGAAAACATAGAGCGCAATTTCACATATATTGGGATCAATTTTTTTTTTAAATAACAAACCAATACTACTGTCCAATAACGATGGTCTGCTTTCAGCCTCTGATACTGCTATTGAATTCAACAAGAGTTCTTCTTCTGTTGGGTCATCTTATCTTCTCATCCATTGGGTCATCCCCTTGCTAATGATATTCCATCTTCCAGTACTAATGTTCAAGACTATCTTACAAGTACCTATACGCAGTCTCTGTACCTAACACCTGCCAATTCCACTGATGTTGAGATAATCCTACCCTTAAAACCAAGTCTAGTGCCCTTGCGGAGATACCAACTCTAATTTACAAAAAAGCCTCCTGACCTTTAGCTCCTGCCATTGCTTTGCTGTACGACAAGTCACTTGAACTCCAAACCTTTCCAGATATTCTAAGAAAAAGCGAGAGTAACCCCAGTCCACAAATGTGGTGATCTCACTGATGTCAACAACTTCAGACCTATATCAATTCTGCCAACTTGTGAAAAATATTTGAAAAACTAATCTACAAACAGCTTTACTCTTATCTAGCCAAACACAATATACTTAGCTCTTGTTAATATGGCTTCAGACCAAAAATGGACTAACGATCCACTTATTAGTATGATTAACTTGATACATGCAGCTCTTGAAAAAATGAGTTCCTGTTGGTTATTTGTGGACCTGCATAAGGATTTTGGCACTGTCAACCATCATACCCTTCTTAAATTGCATCATTATGGAGTCAGAGGTCACTCAGAGAGGCTCCGAGCTCTCAAGGCTGTTGCAGGTTATCACTCAGGCTATGGTGCCAATGTCAGAATTGTCAAAATGATGTACCTTGCATACATCAGATCTTTAGTGGATTATGCTGCACCTCTGCTTGTTTTGATGCCTGAAAGAAAGCTTGGAGGGCTTGAAAAATTGCAGAACGAAGCCCTGAGGATAATCCTTGGGTGCCCTCGTACCACAAAGATACTTAATATGAGAAAGGAACTTAATATTCTGAGCGTTGTTGATCGTGTTACTGAAATTAACTGTCAAATTGGTATAAAAATGCTTAGGCTAACTCATCCTAATCCTTGCACAGAAGCCCTCCAGACTTACTTTATTGAAGATCAGCATTGTTCCAAATGGATAACAAAACTGGAACTCAACTCAGAATGTATGGGTTCATGATTTGTACCAAGAGAAACAACAACGGCACTTTCCTGCACCGTGGGAGGTTACACCCTTTCCAGTTTTAATCCCTCCCTTTCCACCCAAGAAGCAAATTAGAGATAAGCCCAAGCTTCGTCTTGAGGCAAAGCTCAACGCCTTAAGCCATATTGATGCTCTGTCCACAGAGCATTCTCTCTCTCAAATCATATACACTGATGGTTCCCTACACCGCACCACGGGTGCAGCTGGAAGTGCAGTTGTTCTGACAATGGGCGATGGCTTGTACTTTGAGTGGGGAGTCCGTATAAACAATTGGGCCTCTACCCTTCAGACCGAACTATTTGCCTTGATCCTTGCACTGAAATGTGTACAAGTCTCCAAACTTGATACATTAATTGTAAGTGACTCCTTATCATCCTTAAATGCTCTCAACTCTTTAAGACATAACTGTAACATGCTCGTGTCCGAAGCTAGACACAAATACAACAAATTATTAAGGATGGTAACAGAGTCCATTTCATGTGGTCTCCATCTCATGTTGGCCTCCGAATGCATGATAGAGCTGATAAGTTAGCCAAAGAATCTGCCTTTAAAGGAGCCGTTGAGTGTAACCTTGGATTGTCAATGAGCAATCTGAGAGCAGCAGTACACCGAGAACTTCAACAAGATCTTGTAGATCTGAGGCAAAGTGAAATTGACACCAGTAATTCCATCTATCATCATACTATCATGCAAGAGGAGCCACACATCTATGGATCATCCAATAAAATCAGCAGACTTCTAGATGTTACTGCTGCTCGGCTTAGACTCGGTTACAAGTATCTCTGGGAATTCTCATTATCTGCCGATGTAGACCTGACCAAATGTAAACTGTGTCAACAAAATTATTCGCACACCCTCCGTCACTATGTGATGGAGTGCGAAAAGATACGTGAATTTAGAGACAATTCTATAACCAATGTTCCAGCGATGTGTAAATATTTCATTCAAAATGATCTGCTACCAGAAATTTTAGCCAAATATCCCCAGTTTGCTAACTGTAGGTAGTAACTGAGTGATTGTAACCTATCCACCGCTGTCCACTGGATGGGAGGCGGTGTGCAGGACAAACATATAAATTTTGACACTAGCTCTCCACATATGTCAGTTGCTTAATTTAGAACCTGTACTTGAGGTCGATCTCGAACCCATTGTTGATGTGACGACTTATATTGAATTTTGTAACTAGCTCATCAAGATTGTAACTTGCTTAGCTAAATGAATTGTGGGGTTCAGTCCCTGAGCCCATTATGTGCCTCTGTAACCCTTTCCACTACCGCCCACAAGATGGGTATGGGGTGCATAATAAATGAACTAAACTAACTAACTAACTAGAGGTCACTCCCTATACTTTCAGTCTTACCTTACTGACAGGCTCCAGTATGTTTCTGTGAATAATTCAATTTCTCCCACCCTCCCCATCAACATTGGTGTTCCTCAGGGCAGCATACTTAGCTCTCTCCTCTTTCTCATCTACATTAATGACCTCCCAACACCTCAAACCAATTCTATTTGCTGACGACACAACCTTCATTTTCTCCAGTCCTGACCCTCTTGCTCTAAATGTCACAGTGAATACTGAACTAAATAAAGTCCATCTCTGACTAACTGCCAACAAACTCACCCTCAACATTGACAAAACGTTTTATATTTTGTTTGGCAATAAATCCTCAAATCAATCTCAGGATAAACAATATTCAAATTTGTAACAAAGTTGATGGCAAATTCCTTGGTGTTCTTATAGATAACAAGCTGAATTTCCATGGACACATTCTAAATATATAAAAAAAGAGTTTCAAAAACTGTTGGCATTCTTTCTAAGATCAGATATTATGTACCTTGCCCTGCCCTGGTGACGCTCTATTACTCTCTCATCTATCCTTATCTTACCTACGGTATTTGTGCTTGGGGTTCTGCTACCCAAAATCATTTATGTCCTCTAATTACTCAACACAAAGCTGCTATTAGAATAATATCTAACTCTGGCACCAGACGTCACTCGATTGGTATCCTTACTCAAATCTCTGAGTATGTTAGATATTAAGTCACTGCACATCCTCTCATGTGTATTTTATATATATATATATATATATATATATATATATATATATATATATATATATATATATATATATAAATGCTGAACTGTAATGTCAATCCTGACCTTAAAATCTTCCTAGAAAGTCGTAACAGAACCCATGGGCACCACGCCAGAAACAAATACCTATTTGATATTCCAAGAGTACGACTAAATCAAACTAGAAATGCTCTACAAATCAAGGGACCCAGAATGTGGAATGACCTTCCCAATCATGTCAAAGACTGTACCTCTCCCAACCAGTTTAAGATAAAACTAAGTCCTTCCTAATTACCTCCATGTAACCTACCCTACCCCCAAATGTCAACCCATGTCTTACTATTTTAAACAATGCAGTTTGTTGACCAAAATGTATATTTGCTATTTTCTGCCATGTTTCCCCCTTTTTTATTTTTTCAACACAATTTATACTTTATTTTCAATTAGTATTTAGTTTTAGTCTAAGTGTTTTTCCTGCCCAAAACACTTTACGTAATAGTGGCTTTAGGCTTTGTATGTATACTAGCTCTATCACTAAATCCATCAATGTTTGTATCTCACCTTGTATGTATGTACTTTACCTGAATAATTTTTTTTTGACCAACTTGTATAATTGCTATTCTCTGCATTGTACCCCCCTTATTTTATTTTTTATATTTTAAACACAATTTATACTTTAACCCTTAAACTGCGCAACGCACCTGCAGGCCCTCGTCTGGCTTGTGCAACGCGCCTCCGAGTGTTTGTATTTTTCACGTTCCATTCAAAACTCCCGCGGCTACATGGGGTTCACATCAGTTTCCACATGGCTCTTGCAAACAGATGCCATCTTTAAAAAAGATCGTGGGCCACATTTCCTGGTGTGAGAGCCTCAGTACTGAGTGAGCAACCAAGACTGGCGAACACAGTATGAGCTCACAGCACTGCTGTTCAGCTTATGACCACAGCATCGCCTAATAGTGTCAAAATATACATATAACTTGCATTATTTAGCCTTGGCAGTATTACAGAAGAGCCTGAGTGTGATAATGACTGTGGGAGGGGGGGGGGATAGAAATAGCCTAAGCTACTCTATCACTTTGAGATGTATTTCTTTCTTGTCTCAATAAACATATTTGAACTTGAACTTGACTGTGTACAATGTTCAAATATCAGTGATTCAATGCTGTTCACAGTGCTAGCCACAGCGCACCACAGCATTATTTCGTCTATCTAGGAATCTTCAAACAACTTCGTAGGTTCCTTTACAAAACAAACTTAGTGGTCAATTATTCATTTACAGGATTTAGTGACCAGTATTGTGACAATAGTAGGATTGTGGTGTGATAATAAGCACTGCATAGTATTGTGGTGAGGGAGGGAGAGAATCAAGGTAGCCTCACTCTGTGTGTGTGTGGGGGGGGGGGGCAGCCACCCTTGTTTTGCTCATCATACTTGCTTAGTGGTTCGCTATTGTGAACACACATGTACATGGGTATATACAATGTGTGTGTGGGGGTTTTCTATTTTGCTTTCCCGACTGCAATGCATACGTCGCCAATGTACATGTGGCAGATGCTTCACGAAGCTGTCGGAATCAGCAGAGAAAATACGAGAGCAACTGGATGGTTGCTCTCTCCCTGGACAGATGTAATAGGACCCATTATCACCACACCAGAAATAAATATCTCTTTGATATCCCCAGAGTTAAACTTAATCTGTGTAAACACTCTATGCAAATAAAGGGACCCAGTCTATGGAACTCACTCCCTACTGAATTGAAAAGCTGTCCAACTTTTGCGTCATTCAAAAACAATACTAAAAAGTACCTAATTTCATCTTCATAGTTTTTTACCTTTTGCTTTATAATTGCACTGTATCTATTGCTACCCAATCTCCCAATCTTTATGTACCCAATCTGAACATCTTGACCATTGTGATCATTGCTGTCTTCTTATATGTGCTGTTAATCTGCTGTATGGTGTCTATTAATCTTGTATAAATTACCAATTAAGCTGTCAATGTAATCAATCAGAGCTTTAATATACCAATGTGCTTTAATATACTAACTAATCTCTCTCATCTCATTTTTTTCTTGCAATGTATTTGTTATCATTTTATTATTTCTTCTCGAATTTACCTAATGTAACGTACGATTATGTTACGTTGTTGGGTTGATTAGATGCATAGTGTTTAGTGGGTTTCATATTTATTTAGTAGTCTTGGATACAGCGGGAGAGCGTGGCGGCTCAATTGAGAATTGCGAGTGTCTGAACTCGGGGAGTGAGAGCGTTGTAGCTGGATGCGGTCGTAGTCTGCTGTCTGCTCTGTGTCGAAGCTGTAGCGTCTTGGGTCGATTAGAACTGCCCACGCCGAGTACTACATTCTTGACTGGAGATTGTACTGTTCGATATTCATCAAATCGCTTGCATATATGGTGATTACACCTCAGCTCCCTCCAACAAGGTGAGAAGAGTATTACCTGTAATTGGGGAAAGGATTGTAGCTTCTGTAATTAGTGTTAATTAGTTATGCTACTAAGATAATGAGATAATGGAGCGAGTATAAGGATTACTTGCTACAGGACTCCCCCTGCCAGGGAATGGAAGAAAATCAATATAACAAAAACTACGAGGCTACTGTTCCCTGGGTCGCTTTGGAACATGTTGTCCGGTACCAAAAGATGCAGGCTGTGGGTGGACAAGCTCGGTTTAGCATGAGAGAAAAATGTGCATGATTGTTGCGTCCTTGGGTCGCTGGTGGAGCATTTAGATCCGGGGCGGATGGGCTCGGGCACCAGGACAATAGGAGGTAATGTAGGCACGTAGTTAGAACAACGAGGGAATCACTGCTAGAGCTGAATTGTCCTGGAGGCGACGAAGAGTCGGAAACGCAAGCTGTAAGTCCTGTACTGCGCAAGGTGCTTGAGTCGACAGAGTATCAGAATGCAGTGAACGTGTAGATGAATCTGACGAAAGAGCAGCGTTCGCGGAAGTCCCTGTAGAAGAAGCAGTACCCTGGCAGCGACGGAGAGTCGGCAGTATAGGCTGTAGATTCCACATGATGTAGTTGCTGATGAAACTGTCAGATGAATGAGTAACGCTCGCTGTATTCGATGAAAAGGCAGAGACGATCGCGGTGAAAATCATAGCTGTGGCGAGGGAACGGTTGGCAGCGCTCTGTGACAGGTGGCAGCGGTCCACAGCAAGCAACAGCAGGAGTGAAGGTCCAGTGAGAATCCATGTTGTAGTCAGTCGTGGCTGGGTATCATCGAAATTCTCCGGGGTCACCAATGTAACGTACGATCGTGTTACGTTGTTGGGTTGATTAGATACATAGTGTTTAGTGAGTTTCATATTTATTTAGTAGTCCTGGATACAGCAGTGTCGTAGACGTTGAGACAAAGCCTGGAGCAGAGCAGAGAGCTGAGTGAGGCCGGAGTCGTGGAGCTCTATGCGGGATAGCGTGGCGGCTTGATTGAGAATTGCGAGTGTCTGAACTCGGGGAGCGAGAGCGTTGTAGCTGGATGCGGTCGTAGTCTGCTATCTGCTCTGTGTCGAAGCTGTAGCTTCGACACGTCTTGGGTCGATTAGCACTGTAGCGTCTTGGGTCGATTAGCACTGCCCATGCTGAGTACTACATTCTTGACTGGAGATTGTACTGTTCGATATTCATCAAATCGCTTGCATATATGGTGATTACACCTCAGCTCCCTCCAACAAGGTGAGAAGAGTACACGAGTTCAGACACTCGCAATTCTCAATCGAGCCGCCACGCTCTCCCGCATTGAGCTCCACGACTCCGGCCTCACTCAGCTCTCTGTTCTGCTCCAGGCTTCGTCTCAATGTCTACGACACTGCTGTATCCAGGACTACTAAATAAATATGAAACTCACTAAACACTATGTATCTAATCAACCCAACAACGTAACATAATCGTACGTTACACCTACTTAAAATTATCTATTTGATTAAGGACCTGCCCGAAACGCTGCGCGTACTAGTGGCTTTACAAGATTGTAAATACTATGCTATATATTCTCACAAACCCAATGTACCTTCTTGTATATAAATAAATAAAATAAATAAAAATAAAATAAAAAAACCGTACAGGGCCTGGGAGCAAGGTCGAGTTAAGAGTCCTTGAGGGTCTCTTCTCAGACTGGCCTCACCTGGTCCTGGTCCACGTTGATCGTCGTGATCTCCTCAATGCTTGAAACACTTTAAGAGACTCCTAGGGTCCTCGTCACATTTATAGTTTAGTGAATTAGGCAACTCGGTGTTGAAGACACCTGGAGCTGAAGGCTTGAGTATGTAGTTGGCAGTATTCAGAAGTGGTTCAACAGAAACACCGCATAAAGCTTAACAATAGTTTATTTACTAACTTAACCACTAATACAAAGGGTGCTTGATTTACTTTAGATTGGAGTCAGAAAGGCTATGGTTGCATTAGCGAGACTCTTGACGTCTGGCTAATCGATTCGGATCCACTCATGTTGAAACACCTAACTTAACACAGTTGACAGCCAATCATTAACACAGCAAACTTAACTGCCGGTATGCAAAGGGATCACAGGAGTTCCAACCGGATACTCGGGTAATGATGATATGCAATAACTCAACAATGGCACTGTCAATGGGACAGGCAATAACATGCACAATAATAATATCACACAATACTAAATGTGTGGTGTATGTGAAGCTCACATTCACAGACGAGTGTAATGTCGTGATACCACACAGATAAAACACCCATACACCGTCAGGTGTCTTCACCTATACCTGTGTCAGGTATGAGAAGGTGAGAACTGTGGTTGATACCTCAGATCAACACAGACAGACACAATAAAACAATGACAAGATCTTGTACTTACAGATAGGGTACCTCTCTTATTCACTCACGTACTCAGGCACATTTATGCAAGAACTCGTAGGAGGCCTGACAGCTGGACGCTCGTTCTGACATGACACCACTGGCGACAGGCTTTCCCACAAACCGTACTTGACAAGGGGGTACTCGCAGGAGGGCGTGCTGTATGTCTAACTGACACACGCACACACTTGGTGGTACTGGCGTAATTATGAGTAAGGGTGGTGACGCCACGTAGTACAGTGAGGGCGGCGGCTGGCGGGCTACACGCTCGGGACAGAGTGGCGGCTGACTGCATGGTATCATGTGGTACACTTGTGGTAAAGTCACACCCAGGTTACTTAGGCGGCGGCACTGCCTTAGTTCACTCTAGGTCACTCACAGACGATCTCTATTTGTCACCAGGGGTTACCTGATACCAGTCTGTTTCGCTCTGGTGATTTGTCACTACTAGGCTTCTGAACAATATAGTCACAGTCGTGATTCCAGATCGGTGCACTGTGCACTGCAATGAGCCATTCAAGTCAGCTGTGGGAAAATCTTGAGAGACCATTCTCTCACAGTGTGTATATACTCATGTACGGATGTGCGTAGTATTGTGGGAGGAGGAATTGTGGTGAGGGAGGGAAGGAGAGAATCGAGGTAGCCTCACTGTGTGTGTGTGTGTGTGTGTGTGTGTGTGTGTGTGTGTGTGTGTGTGTGTGTGTGTGTGTGTGTGTGTGTGTGTGTGTGTGTGTGTGTGTGTGTGTGTGTGTGTCACTCTTGTTTTGCCACTCTTGTTTTGCTCATCATACTAGCTTAGTGGTTCACTATGGTGAACACATTTGTACATGGATATATACAATGTATGTATATATGTGTAATAATAGTGTGTAATAATAGCAACAGGAGTATATTGGGAGGAGCTATTTTGGTGAGGGAGGTGACGTAATTGTAGTGTCGTCTGCTGGCTGCTGTGTGATTTCTCATGCAGTGTATGGTGGCCACTGTTAAGTTTGGACACAATACCTGCTTACTTGCATAGCTCTGATGAATAAAACATGCGTAAATAGTGCAATAAAAACAATAACAGCATGGTGGGAGGAGCAATGCTGGCGAGTAAGATGTTGGAGGAGTGAGGGAGACACTGGATATTGGAGGAGTGAGGGTGTGGCAGCTGACACTCGCGAAGTTCTGTGTGTGTTGATGGTGAATGTATGTAGTGTGTGATAGGGTATAAATAGATTGTATATATACATAAATTAGCATGATGCATGGGAAATATGTGCAACATATGTTGCACATATTTTTGTGATTTGCATACATGTGTGTACATATGTGTCATACACATAACACAGTGTCTCCAGACAGTACGGATGTTCTAATGCCATAACAAAGTGTACGTGTTCATTATACATAAGATTGGCATGAAAAAATAAGTAATTATCAAAAGAAGGCACCAAACCGGGAAGGCTATGTAGCACCATCAAATGTGCGGAATAATCAGAGGGCGTTAAGTAAGTAATTATCAAAAGAAGGCACCAAACCGGGGAAGGCTATGTAGCACCATCATATGTGCGGAATAATCAGAGGGCGCTAAATATCACCAAGGATGCCAATACGAGAACAAAAACGCATAAGGCGAACGATATTAAAAGTATCCAAGTCACCAAGAATTCTATTGAAGGACAGGTGACCGTAAGGGGCATTCGGAAAGCAAGACACACGCTCGTCCTGGAAGTCAGGACATTCAAGAAGGACATGGACGACCTTAAGAGGGACAATGCAATTAGGACAATAAGGAGCAGGGCGGCGCTCTATCAAGTGACCATGGGTTAAGCAAGTATGGCCAATATGCAACCTCGCTAGAGCAGTTTCCCATCGTCGGTTACGGTGGTAGGAGGACGGCTATGAGGAAACACAACATTTAAGAGTACGTAGTTTGCTACCAGTAACAGACGACCAAGAAGCCTGCCAACGGGTAAGGATGGAGGAATTGATAACCGGGTAAAAGTCGGAATATGGAATACCTTTACGAGAGATGGGACAAGAGCAGACAGCTTCCTTGGCGGCAGCATCCGCACGCTCATTTAAACACACACCAATATGGCTGGGAACGGCAACAAAACTCAACTGACTTAAATTTACTGCAAACAAGAAACAGCCAATGCTGGATCTCGACAACTACTGGATGAAATGGATTAAAGGACCCGAGAGCCATGAGGGCACTACGAGAGTCAACAACAACTACAAAGGAAGACTGACAGCGAGAAAGCAGTAGACGAAGAGCATAGAGAATAGCATAAAGCTCTGCTGTAAAGATGCTAGTCTCCGGAGGTAAGCGACATATATAAGTGCAATCAAGAAAAACAACAGAGTAGCCAACACCATCCGCAGACTTAGACCCATCGGTGAAGACAGAAACGGAGCGGGAGTGAGAAGAAAAGTGCTCAAGGAAAAGGCGTTTTAGAACCGAAGGAGGGGTAAAAGCTTTAGTGATGCGGGTCAAGGATGTACAAAACTGCGGAAGGGGAACTCTCCATGGGGGCAAAGAAGGAACAACACGAGGAGAAACATTAGAAATATGAACGGAAAGAGAATCCTGTAAGTGAGATAACCGGACAGAAAGAGGGAGGCGGTGAAGAGGAACAGGAACCGTAGGAAGGGTAAAAGTTAAAGCACGACAGAGGCGAGAGGAAGGATGTTGTAAGGACCGCGCAAGATAGCTAAGACAGTAACGATCCCAGCGGTCCTGGAGAGACAGGAAGCCAGTGTCAACATACAAGCTGAGGACGGGAGTCGACCGAAAGGCACCAGAACTGAGGCACAACCCAGTATGGTGCAAAGCATCAAGATGGCGAAGAGTAGAAGGAGAAGCAGACGAGTAAGCAGGGCAACCATAATCGAGATTAGACAGGACGAGAGAGGAATGTAAAGCAAGGAATGCGCGCCTATCCGCTCCCCAAGAAGTATGGGACAATACCCGAAGGAGGGTAAGGGCCTTAGAGCTCTCAACATGGAGGTAAGAGATATGGGGAGACCAAGACAAACGAGTGTCAAGGAATAACCCCAAAAGCTTCGCGGAATCTTTATACTCAAGGGGATGACCATAAAGTGACAAAGAGGGACGAAGAACAACCCATTTCCGAGTAAAAGTCATGGCACAAGTCTTAGTAGTAGAGAACTTGAAGCCATGATCGGTGGCCCAAGACGACATGGCATCAATCACAAGTTGAAGCCGGCATTGAAGGACAGGCGAATCATCACCCTGACAGCGAAGGGTAAGATCATCGGCATAGAGAGCAGAGAAGACGCCTGATGGAAGAGAGGAAAGAAGACCATTGAGAGCAACCAGAAAAAAGAGTAGTGCTCAGAACACTACCCTGGGGCACACCTTCGTATTGCTGAAAAGACGCAGAGAGAGCGGTACCAAGCCGCACCCGAAAGGAACGTCGAGAGAGGAAGCTGCGGAGAAAGAGAGGGAAATGACCACGAAGACCAAAAGAATGAAGCTGGGATAGAATATGATATTGCCAAGTGGTGTCGTAAGCCTTTTCCAGGTCAAAAAGGACGGCCAACACGGAGCTTCGCAGTAAAAGCAGTACGACATAAAATCAAATCAAAATCAAAATCAAAATGTTTATTTAGGTAAGGTACATACATAAAAGTGATTGTACAGAGTGATGGAGTAATAGATAGGGCTAGTACATACAATGCCTAAAGCCACTATTACGCAAAGCGTTTCGGGCATGAAAAACTTAAATGACTAAGGCTTAAGACTAATTGAGCATAAGGAATAAAATGAGTTGAGAAAAAAAAACAGTTAAGAAGGGGGGAACATGGCTGAAAAAGCAGCACAAATGCAATTCAGTGGACAAAACAGCGTCATTTAAAACAAAAACAGACATTGGTTGACAATAGAGGGGTAAGGCAGGTTACAGGGAATTTATTAGGTATTGCTTCGTTTTTCTCTTAAACTGGTTGAGAGAGGCACAGTCTTTAACATGGTTGGGAAGGTCATTCCACATTCTGGGTCCCTTGATTTGTAAAGCATTTCTAGTTTGATTAAGTCGTACTCTAGGAATATCAAAACTGTATTTATTTCTGGTGTGGTGCTTATGGGTTCTGTTACAACCTTCTATGAAGCTTTTGAGGTCAGGATTGGCATTACAGTTCAGCGTTTTATATATGTATAATACACATGAGAGAATGTGCAGTGACTTAATGTCTAACATATTCAGAGATTTGAGTAGGGGTACCGAATGATGTCTGGGGCCAGAGTTGGATATTGTCCTAATAGCAGCTTTGTGTTGAGTGATTAGAGGACGTAAATGATTTTGGGTAGTAGAACCCCAAGCACAAATACCATAGTTGAGATATGGATAGATGAGGGAGTAATAGAGAGTCACCAGGGCAGGGCGGGGTACATAATATCTGATCTTAGAAAGAATGCCAACAGTTTTTGAAACTTTTTTAGATATATTTAGAATGTGTCCCCGGAAATTCAGCTTGTGGTCAATGAGAATGCCAAGGAATTTGCCATCTAATTTGTTACAAATTTGGGTATTGTTTATTTTGAGATTTATATGATTAGAGGATTTATTGCCAAACAGAATATAAAAAGTTTTGTCAATGTTAAGGGTGAGTTTGTTAGCAGTTAGCCAAAGATGGACTTTCTCTAGCTCAGTATTCACTGTGGCATTTAGAGCAAGGGGGTCAGGACTGGAGTAAATGAAGGTTGTGTCGTCAGCAAACAGAATTGGTTTGAGGTGTTGGGAGGCATTAGGAAGGTCATTAATGTAGATGAGAAAGAGGAGAGGGCCAAGTATGCTGCCCTGAGGAACACCAATGTTGATGGGTAGGGTGGGAGAAATTGAATTATTCACAGAAACATACTGGAGCCTGTCAGTAAGGTAGGATTTGAGGTATTGCAGGGAGTGACCTCTGACTCCATAATGATGTAATTTAAGAAGAAGGTTTTGGTGGTTGACAGTGTCAAAAGCCTTTCGCAGGTCCACAAATAACCCAACAGGGAACTCATTTTTATCAAGAGCTGTATGAATCAAGTTAATCATACTAATAAGTGCATCATTAGTGCTTTTTTTGGGTCTGAAGCCATATTGGCAAGAGCTAAGTATATTGTGTTTGGCTAGATAAGAGTAAAGCTGCTTGTAGATTAATTTCTCAAATATTTTTGACAGGTTAGGCAGGATTGATATAGGTCTGTAGTTGTTAACATCTGTGAGATCACCACATTTGTGTACCGGGGTTACTCTCGCTTTTTTTAGAATATCTGGAAAGGTTTGGAGTTCAAGTGACTTGTTGAAGAGCAATGCAATTGCAGGGGCTAAAGTTCTGGAGGCTTTTTTGTAAATTAAAGTTGGTATTTCCTCAAGGGCACTAGACTTGGTTTTAAGGGAAAGGATTATCTCATTGACTTCAGTGGAATTAATAGGCTTTAAGTACAGAGACTGTGGATAGTTACCTGTAAGATAGTCGTTAACACCAGTACTGGAGGATGGAATATCGTTCGCAAGGGATGAACCAATAGAAGAGAAGAACCTATTGAACTCAATAGCAGAATCAGAGGCTGAAAGCTGACCATCGTTATTGGACAGGAGTGTATGTTTGTTATTTAGAATCTTCTTTGATCCCAATATTTGTGAAATTGTGCTCCAAGTTTTTTTAATGTTTCTCCTTATTTGGGTAAATTTATCCTCGAAGTATTTAGTTTTAGCTCGTCTAATTATCTTAGATAGCAATAACGAGTAATTCTTTGAGAATTCTTTGGAGACAATACCTAATCTATACTTCTTCTCAAGGTCATGTTTTTTATTAATGGATTTAAGTATTCCCTTTGTTAGCCAGGGATTGTTAAGCCTTTTGGTTGTGACTTGTTTTGTAAGCATAGGACAGTGGGTGTTATAAAGGCTAAGAGTTTTTTGAAGAAAAGATTGCACTGCTAGGTTGATGTCCCCTATGTTACCTAACTCGGACCCCCAATTGACATTATCAGCAGCAGTTATAAAATTGGCTAATGCAGTTTCATTGTGCAGCCTAAAACTTAGCTTCCTTGATTCTAGAGGTGGTTTGCTAATGTTAGTTAAGAGAAATGTGGGGTAATGGTCTGTAGTGCTATCGGTGATTATACCTGAAGTAAGTGGAGAGGTTAAGTTTGTCCAGATGTGATCTAGAGACGTGGCAGTACTATCAGTGATTCTAGTAGGTCTAGTGATTAAGGGTATGAGGAAGCAGGAATTCATACAGTTAAGGAAGCTAACAGTAGTAGGGTGTTCAGGCTCGCAGAGGTCAATATTAAAGTCCCCTGCGATAATTAGATGGTTTTTGTTCAGTCTGTTATCGAGTATTAGGTTTCTGAGGTTTGAGTTGAATTCGGATACATCAGTGTTAGGAATTCTATAGACTGCACCCACAGACAGGACAGACTCGGCACCCTTGACTCTGAAGCTAGCGAAGATATACTCCCCACAGGAGTCTCTAGTTCTAATTTCTTTTAAGCATGTAAGTTCATGGTGGTAGTAAAGAGCAATACCACCACCTCTCTGAATTTGACGACAGTTGTGAATTGCCGAGTAGTTAGGCATGTTAAAGAGTTGAGTAGTGTCCTCTTTCAACCACGTTTCAGTAAGTATAATAAAAGAGAATTTGTTGTCAACAGTTTCAATCAAGGCACTAACATCATCGAAATGTTTACCTAGGGATCTAACGTTCAGGTTGATTACAGAGATATTGTGATTATGAGTTAATACATTGTTAACATCTTGTGCTGCAAAATAACTGCAATTTAGATCATTAAAATGATGATTGTCATAGATAGTGGATAAGAGGTTTAGTTCAGGGTCTATACTTGACTGCATAAAGAGGCTGGTTGCAGGAAAACAAGGCAGTTGTGGCAAATACAAAGTCGAATTAAGCTATAAGTGGGGAAAAAATATATAAACAAGACTATACAAAACAAACACAAAATGAACAACAAAGAAAAAATGAGGTAGCTAACAAGGGTCTTACAAGGGTACAATGGAGTAAGGGAGTATGGTGAGGCTAGGCAACCTAGGTAGTAAATGAACTCAGAGAAAAAACATATAAACATAGACTATACAATACAAAAGGTATAGATATACAAAATAAAGATATAAACAAAACTATACAATACAAAAACAAAATGAACAAAAAAGAAAATTGAGGTAGATTGCTTACAAGTATTCTCAGGTACACTGAAAGTAACAATATGCTATTTGAGACACAGGCAAAGCCAGGGGTACACTGGAGTAAAGGAGTATGGCGAGGCTAGGCAAACTAGGTAAAAGAAGAAATCAGAGAAAAAAGTTGAAAAATAAGTATAGGACAAATTTAAGCAAATGATTATATAATATAACTAGTTCAGTTATGACTGTACAACTATTAAGACCTAAAGGAATAATTAAGACAATTAATTAAGTCCAGTAACAGACTAGTAAAGAGTAATTTAGAAATTCAGCTAAAAGTGAAACAAGGAGACTTAAGTTACCTAGCCCGCACTAGGTGACAAGGGGGTTAATTAAGTTGATTCATTGAGAGTGACAATAAGGTGAGGCAAACCACTTTGGGAGAGGAAAGTGTTGAGGTTCTCTTCATTAGTAATTGTAAACATTTTCCCCTCAGCAGTCTTTCTCACTTTAATCAATCCATCTCTTACAAAGCACTGATGAATCGCCTCTGGGTTTTGATGACGGATTTGACGCAGGCGGTAGAGGAGTTGCTGTCTTTTCCTAGTCAAGCACTCGTTGATGTATATTCCCTTCCGTTGGGATGCAGCTGACCGAACAAGATGCGATTTCAAGGACTGGGAAGTCAGCTTCAGGCGAATTTTCCGCTGGTTTTGACCTGATGGATTCTTTTTGCCTACTCTGTAGGCAGCAATAATGTCTGTTTTATTTATAATGACCTGCAATTCGTTTTTTATGAGAGCCTGAGCTATTTCAACACATTTTTCCCTTCACGCTCCACAGGTATATCTTGGGATGACACAATAACAGAGTCCAGCAGCTTTTGCTGATCTTGTTCTTCCTGGGAGACGGAACGTTGAGCGGATAATGTACTGATACATTCGGTCATTTTGTTGAGAGCTTCCTCTTGTTTTTTTATTGCTTCATCAGTTTTCATAAGATTGTTTTTCTCACGGAGATCATTCAAGTCATGCTGGAGTTGATCTTGGCTAGCCTTATAGTTTCTAATATCGTCGCGGAGGAGGGTTATTTCTTGTTGTTGACGATGGAGATTCGCAGTTAGCTAGATTCTCATTTTGAAGACTCAAGATGATAGCATTTTGAGACTCAAGGACTAGGCACAACTTTTTAAACCACTGATTCTCGGTCCAGTTCGGGAACTCCGGTGAGGGACCGGAAGCTCGCTTGAATTGCGTAAACTGGGATGTTAGCATGTTAATGGGAGAGGATTGAGAGGACCCCGCTCCCTGGCTCAATGGGGTTGAGGGTAGAGCAGCACCTCTGCCGTGGACCCCAGAGCTTCCAGATGGAGAAACACGAAGGCTGTCAGAGTTGGCCGGGATGGATGCCTTGTTAGGGGGTTTGTTGCTCTTATTTCCCTGCGCAGTCACGTTTTTAGGAGACATAATTGTTTGAGAATGGACCAGGGGTATTTGTTGTGAAGAAACTTTCGTCAGGCAGCGCGGTGGCGAGGAGAGGCGGGCAGCATGCACTGATACTCACAGCCGTGGCGGTTTGTTGTGAAATTTGATTGAGATGGAATGAGTTGCTTTTGGTTTGTTTCTTTGATAGTGCTATAACATGCTTGAACTCCAGGTACTTAGCTGCCTGTGGGTGGCGGTCTACATCATCTAGCAGTAGTTTGAGGGCTGTAAAACAGCTAAGAGTGCTTGGAGTATAGACCTCCAAGTTCACCAGGATATCTGTCGTGCTGCGGCACTTGTGGAAACCAAATGAGAAGGGGAGAGGAGGTGATGGTGTTCCAGGAACCACATCAGACGAACGTTAACCATACGTTCAAAGAGTTTGCAGACACAACTTGTGAGGGCAATAGGGCGAAAGTCCTTAGGGGATGTTCCCAGAAACAATGGTTTGCGAACAGGGAGAACAACGACATCGAGCCAGTCCTCAGGGACTGACGACGACTCCCAGATCCGATTATACAGACTCAGTAAATACTGAGACGTGCACGAAGGGAGATGGCAAAGCATCTCATAATGAATACCATCGGAGCCTTGCCGCCGTAGAACCGCAGAGGGCCAGGGCAGAACGAAGTTCAGAGAGAAGGGATCGTTATAGGAAAGTCGAAGACGAGTGCAGAAATCTAAAGGACGAGACTCAAGGACAGGTTTACGAAGAAGGAAAGATGGGGAAGATGAAGACCAGAGCTAACAGAAGAAAAGTGGGAACCCAGTTCGGTAGCGACCTGCAAGGGGTCCGCCACAGGAGTACCATGAAAGTGAAGGACCAGGAAAACATCGGGAACGAACTTACCCGCTATCTTGCGGATACGCTTCCATATCTGTGGCAGGGGAGTTTCGGACGTAATTGTGGAGACATAGAAGCCTAATATTCACGTTTAGCCGTACGGATTGCCCTACGGGCCACCGCACCCGCCTTCGGAAAGAAAAACGAATCGGCCATCTGCGACAGCGGTGCCTCTTCCGAGCTGCATGCTTACAGCGGACAGCCCGAGCACAGTCTGCATTCCCCCAGGGAATAAACTTCCGTGGACCCCGAGAGGAAGAGCGAGGAATAGAGCGGAGGGCAGCATCGAAGACAGTGTCATGAAAAAGGAGGAGAGAGCGAGGGAGAGGCAGAAGGGAGTGGTCAGAGAGAGCAGCACTGAGGGTAAATAGGTTCCTGTCCGCCTTAGCAAACTGCCACCTAGGGAAGGAGAGGGGAGGGTGAAAAGAGAAAAAGGTAACAAGGATGGAGAAATGGTCACTGCTAGCCTGCCCCACCAGCCCCGAACCCCCCAAAGGAGGAGGGGCCACCCAACGTCACTGCAGGCCACAAGAAATGACCTAAAATGCCCACAAATGTGGGACCAGGCGTGGACAAACAGCACGAGCCCCCCCCCCCCCCCCCCTATTGCCCCATCAATGGGACGATCCACAAAAGGGCCGACGCCCCTTTACGAGAAGCTAACCGACAAGCAGAACAATCACCATGACTACCAGACACTGCCGGCTCAGAAACTGGCACCACTGGCCTACCACGATGGGAGGAACCCAGAGCCTTGGCACGACCCTTCTGGAAAGAATCCCCAGGCCCCCCAGGAGAATCAACAAGTCCAACATGGGACGACAAACAGAAGCCGCCGCTTGCAGATACTGCACCACTGCGGACTCTGCAAACAGCAAGGGACAAAAAGGCTTCAGAACTTTGTTACCACATATGTCAGATCAATCCTGGAATATGCAGCTCCAGCATGGAGTCCATATTTAGTCACGCATTAGATAAAACTGGAAAAGGTTCAAAGGTTTGCCATCC
>WNGS01168753.1:25689-39505 GCA_020271785.1 Procambarus virginalis | reverse complement strand
CTTGATGTAGTTCTCAAGGCAGCCTGGTTTGTTGACACTTGTCAGAAGACGCCAGGCGATTGAAACATTCCGGCGCTGATTGGAGGCTGTGATTGGCTGTGACAGGGAACTACCTAATGCAGACGAGGAGTCACAATAACGTGGCTGAAATATGTTGACCAGACCACACACTAGAAGGCGAAGGGACGACCACGTTTCGGTCCGTCCTGGACCATTCTCAAGTCAATTGGGAACCTTACCTTGAGGATACCTTGAGGTGCTTCCGGGGCTTATCGTCCCCGCGGCCCGGTCATCGACCAGGCCTCCTGGTTGCTGGACTGATCAACCAGGCTGTTGGACGCGGCTGCTCGCAGCCTGACGTATGAGTCACAGCCTGGTTGATCAGGTATCCTTTGGAGGTGCTTATCCAGTTCTCTCTTGAACACTGTGAGGGGTTTGCCAGTTATGTCCCTTATGTGTAGTGGAAGCGTGTTGAACAGTCTCGGGCCTCTGATGTTGATAGAGTTCTCTCTCAGAGTACCAGTTGCACCTCTGCTTTTCAACGGGGGTATTCTGCACATCCTGCCATGTCTTCTGGTCTCATGTGATGTTATTTCTGTGTGCAGGTTTGGGACCAGCCCCTCTAATATTTTCCACGTGTAAATTATTATGTATCTCTCCCGCCTGCGCTCAAGGGAATACAGATTTAGGCTCTTTAGTCGGTCCCAATAGTTTAGATGTTTTACCGAGTGGATTCTAGCAGTAAAGGATCTCTGCACGCTCTCCAGGTCAGCAATTTCACCGCAGTGAAAGGGGCTGTCATTGTGCAGCAGTACTCACTCTAGAGAGCACAAGCGTTTTGAAAAGTGTCATCATCGGTATAGCATCTCTAGTGTGAAAAGTTCTTGTTATCCAACCTGTCATTTTTCTTGCAGTTGTGACGGCTACTTTATTGTGTTCTTTAAAGGTAAGGTCTTCCGACATGAGTACACCCAGATCCTTTACATTGCCTTTTCGTTCTATGTTATGATTTGCCTGAGTTTTGTACGTGGTTTCAGTTTTTATATTTTCATTCTTTCCATAGCGCATGAGCTGGAACTTGTCTTCGTTAAACACCATATTATTTTCTGTAGCCATAGAAAGACCTGATCTACATCTGACTGGAGGTTCGCCGTGTCCTCTATGTTGCCTACTCTCATGAAGATCCTAGTGTCATCTGCAAAGGATGATACAGTGCTATAGGTTGTGTTCTTGTCTATGTCCGATATAAGGATGAGAAAAAGTACTGGAGCAAGCACAGTACCCTGGGGGACTGAGCTCTTAACGGTTGACGGGTTGGATTTTATTTTGTTGACTATTACACATTGGGTTCTGTTGGTCAGGAAATTGTAGGGAATGGACCATTCTCACAGTCGACTTGAGAATGGTCCAAGAAGGACCGAAACGTCGTCGTCTCTTCACTCTCTAGTATGTGGTTTGGTCAACAAGTACCCAATGTTTGAGGCGATTTCATATTGCACAAAACACGGTGCAATACGCAATACAGATTACATTACACAACTATGTATTAGATCACAGAAAATGCTTTGACTCAACGACCTAAGATCATGATATAAGCGACCGTGATAATTAATCACAATACAAAAATGAACTTTTCGTTTGGGCCACAACGGAGATTGTATAATACATTAGCCTGAACATGCCCCAAAATATTGAGATTTATTAATATTTAGATAAAGGCGTTAATCAGTTGAAAGAGCAGAGTGAATGCATACATACCGCTGCTTTCATTCTTTCTTCCTCTGATGGAGTGAATGTTGTCCTCATTCCGTCATGCGGTTCTGGTCTTCATGCCGCATGCGGTCCTCATTACACCTTGTTTTTAATTCTCATTTCACCATGAATTTTCTCTGGTGATTGTGGTGTCGTGTGTCTCACTACTCTCCCTCACTACTCATTTGTACCAACACTAACTCAGTGCTCCTTCCTCACCTTCCTCACTCCTTCCTCATCTTACTCCTGATGCGCACTCATTACCTCGTGATGATTGATTGATTGATAAAGATTAAGCCACCCAAGAGGTGGCACGGGCATGAATAGCCCTTACCTCGTGAGAATACCTCGTTATAAACAACGCCTTTACGGCTGGAGATCTGAAGACATTTCTTCATTCTTTCTCCTAGACACCCATCAGACGTTCTGATGGGTGTCCTGGGGCTATGGCCTCTTAGGGCGCTCTTACTCTCTCTCTAAAACCTGTTTTAACGCCTGACCTGATTGTCCTTATTCCCGTCTCAGGGCTTCTTATCACGATATGTGAGAGGTCCTTTCTGATGGGGTTATTATCTCAAGGTGTGATTGTGCGTTGGCTCACCTGTTTGTGGCTGCAGGGTCGAGCTTAAGCTCTTGGACCTCTGTCTTTCCAGTCGCTGGTTGTTTAATACAGTGACTCTCGGTCTAATTCTCAGGCAAATCTGCTTCTGAAATATTGAATGGATTTCGCATTTTTTATACCTGGTTCTTTAGTTCATATTTTCATACTTTTCATACGCAGAAAAAGCGTATGGTTCATGACTTTCTTAAGTGGAGTTGGGAATCCCTTGATTGTTTCAAGCGCGGGTTGGACATGTATATGAGTGGGATTGGGTGATTACAAATAGGAGCTGCCTCGTATGAGCCAATAGGCTTTCTGCAGTTACCTTTATTCTTATGTTCTTGACCTTCCGTCCATGTTATCTTCTTCTACTGGTATTCATTATGAACATTTCCTCTTGTTCTGCCTTGTCAATTTCTCTAAGTATTTCAGTCTGTATCATCTCCCATTTTAGTGGGCCAGCCAGAGGCTTAGGGCCCGCCCAGTGGGCCAGCCAGAGGCTTAGGGCCCGCCCAGTGGGCCAGCCAGAGGCTTCGGGCCCGCCCAGTGGGCCAGCCAGAGGCTTAGGGCCCGCCCAGTGGGCCAGCCAGAGGCTTAGGGCCCGCCCAGTGGGCCAGCCAGAGGCTTAGGGCCCGCGCAGGAATTTCCATGTAATAAAAGAAAAACCACTCCCATTATTCTCTCTTTCCTAGCGTCGTTAGGTCCAGCTCTTTCAGTCTTTCCTCATATCCCATCCCTCGTAATTCTGGGACGAGCCTCGTTTGCAGGCTCTGTATCTTTTCATGTTTCCTAATGGGCATTTTAAGGTCAAGGGTCAACGATGGGGCGGTATGCTCTAAAACTGCTCTCACGAAGGCCTTGAATGGCTATCTTACGACTTTCTTATTTAGGTTCTTGAATGATGTTCTGATAATTATCATTGTGGAGTGCATTACTGGTGTTATCTTATTGGTATAAGATAACACCTTATCTTATAACACCTGATAACAACTACCATCCTGTAACGACTTGTCGGTCGTTACAGGATGATAGTTGCGCTTGTTGTGTTGTTCATGTTTTCTGTCATCTGTTGTTGTTGTTGTTTTAGATTCAGCTACTGGGAACAAAAAGTTCCAAGTAGCACGGGCTATGGTGAGCCCGTAATTCTGTCATCTATGAACACTTTTATCATGCTTCCTGTGTTCAAATCCGGCAGCCATTTCCCGGGTCAACTTTGCTGTTTGTTGAAGTCATCTTGGCTCATCGTGCAGTCCTCATCTGTTTCGACTCTTCTAATTCAATTTATACAGTTTGCAAACATCAACATAAAGGATTCAACTCACCAGTTTGTTAATAGCGGCTGTTTCTTACTGTTTATCCCACCGCTGCCACCATTGTAATGGGAGTGGGGGGGGGGTGAAGGAATTATGAAGGGAAAGCACCAAGCCATTACGACTATATAGCACTGGGAAGGGGTCAGGATAAGGGTTTGGGATGGGACGGGGGGAAAGGAATGGTGATCAACCACTTGGACGGTCGGGGATTGAACGACGACCTGAATGAAACGAGACCGTCGCTCTACCGTCCACCCCAAGTGGTTGGACGGGGTGGGGGGGAATGATAACAAAAGGAAAGGAAAGGTGGTGAAGAACAGCCTAAGAGGAGTTAGGTACAACGGGCTCACCATAGCCCGTGCTACTTGGAACATTTAGTTCCAGGTAGCAATCTTAACAACAACAGAGGAGTAAGGGTGAGTGGAGTAGAAGACAGTGGAAGGAAGAGAAGGTGATAGAAGATGGAATGAAGATTAGACTAAAGAAAGAAGAAAGGAGGGAGGGGGGGGAGGTAGAAATGAGTAGAAGAGTTGGCCCAACCACTGTTGTAAACTCTGCTGCTTAATACAGTCTTAATATCCTTATCCTTATCACCAGTTCATACATGAACCAGGAAATTAAATCGCGTTCACCCTTCAGTGAGTACCAACAGCTTATTCCACAGCTGGGAAGAATTACCACACGGAGAACTGTCTGATTGTTAGTAGGCATTCACCAGTCTCAGGAGACTATGGAGTTGTGCTCTGATTGTCGGTCTGGAGTGGCCTCACCAGGGCGCTTAGCCTGGGGAGAAGCTGTTACCCATGCAGCAGGTCCCACTCCCATCTCCAAGGCGCCGAAAGTCTCCAATGGAAAGGCAATCGCCAAAATGATTGGTTCCAGCGTCGTCGCCGGAACTGTCAGAATGAACGTGTCATATTGACCTAGGGAGCCGGTTGGCCGAGCGGACAGCACGCTGGACTTGTGATCCTGTGGTCCTGGGTTCGATCCCAGGCGCCGGCGAGAAACAATGGGCAGAGTTTCTTTCACCCTATGCCCCTGTTACCTAGCAGTAAAATAGGTACCTGGGTGTTAGTCAACTGTCACGGGCTACTTCTTGAGGGTGGAGGCCTGGTCGAGGACCGGGCCGCGGGGACACTAAAGCCCCGAAATCATCTCAAGATAACCTCAAGATAGTATGACAAGCATAATTAATGCAACTTTGTATTGATATTAAACGTTGCACCAGCGTTTAAGATCTTATAAGCTCCAAGATCTCTTATAATCTTATAAAAGATCTCCAAGATCTTTTATAAGGGTCTATAAACCCTTATAAGGGTTTTATAAGGATTTATAAGGATCTCCAAGATCTTTTATAAGGGTCTATAAACCCTTATAAGGGTTTTATAAGGATTTATAAAGATCTCCAAGAACTTTTATAAGGGTCTATAACCTTATAAGGGTTTTATAAGGATTTATAAGGATCTCCAAGATCTTTTATAAGGGTCTATAAACCCTTATAAGGGTTTTATAAGGATTTATAAGGATCTCCAAGATCTTTTATAAGGGTCTATAAACCCCTATAAGGGTTTTATAAGGATTTATAAGGATCTCCAAGATCTTTTATAAGGGTCTATAAACCCTTATAAGGGTTTATAAGGATTTATAAGGATCTCCAAGATCTTTTATAAGGGTCTATAAACCCTTATAAGGGTTTTATAAGGATTTATAAGGATCTCCAAGATCTTTATAATGGTCTATAAACCCTTATAAGGGTTTTATAAGGATTTATAAGGATCTCCAAGATCTTTTATAAGGGTCTATAAACCCTTATAAGGGTTTTATAAGGATTTATAAGGATCTCCAAGATCTTTTATAAGGGTCTATAAACCCCTATAAGGGTTTTATAAGGATTTATAAGGATCTCCAAGATCTTTTATTCAAGGGTCAGGGACGAATACGCACTGGCATATTCGTCCCTGACCCTTGAAGAACAGGTCAAGAACAGAAACAAGGAGACTTCGACACTCTTGATAATTACTTGAGACCAATTAATTTATCATTATTAATCTCCTCCGCCTCCTGGCCACGAGGGAAACAGCCTGGTGGAACAGGTCTTGTCACTGACAAATACAAGGATCTTAACCCAACGCTTTGGGAGAGAAGAGTCCAAGGGAGGTCGGGGCAAGGCCTAGGAGGAGGCGTAAGGAGCCTAGGAGGAGGCGTAAGGAGCCTAGAAGGTGGCGTAAGGAGCCTAGAAGGTGGCGTAAGGAGCCTAGAAGGTGGCGTAAGGAGCCTAGAAGGAGGCGTAAGGAGCCTAGAAGGTGGCGTAAGGAGCCTAGAAGGTGGCGTAAGAAGCCTAGAAGGAGGCATAAGGAGCCTAGAAGGAGGCATAAGGAGCCTAGAAGGTGGCGTAAGGAGCCTAGAAGGTGGCGTAAGGAGCCTAGAAGGAGGCGTAAGGAGCCTAGAAGGTGGCGTAAGGAGCCTAGAAGGTGGCGTAAGGAGCCTAGAAGCAGGCGTAAGGAGCCTAGAAGGAGGCGTAAGGAGCCTAGAAGGTGGCGTAAGGAGCCTAGAAGGTGGCGTAAGGAGCCTAGAAGGTGGCGTAAGGAGCCTAGAAGGTGGCGTAAGGAGCCTAGAAGGAGGCGTAAGGAGCCTAGAAGGAGGCGTAAGGAGCCTAGAAGGAGGCGTAAGGAGCCTAGAAGGAGGCGTAAGGAGCCTAGAAGGTGGCGTAAGGAGCCTAGAAGGAGGCGTAAGGAGCCTAGAAGGAGGCGTAAGGAGCCTAGAAGGTGGCGTAAGGAGCCTAGAAGGAGGCGTAAGGAGCCTAGAAGGAGGCGTAAGGAGCCTAGAAGGTGGCGTAAGGAGCCTAGAAGGTGGCGTAAGGAGCCTAGAATAAGGCATAAGGAGCCTAGAAGGTGGCGTAAGGAGCCTAGAAGGAGGCGTAAGAGGCCTAGAAGGAGACATAAGGAGCCTTGTGCAGGCAAGACAGAGGTGGCGACAATCGCTGGTACAAGATAACTAGATCTCACCAGATGGGCAGATATCACATGTAGACCAGATAACCAGGAGTTTAACCCGTGTTAAACAAAGCTGTGTGACACCATCTTGTACGGGATCACCATAGCCCGTGCTACATGGACATTTCGTTCTGAGTAGCTAAATCTAAAACTACAACAATGACGCCATCTTGTTGAAATGTGAAGCGTGGGGAGGAGAATTGAAGAAGGGAATAAAGGAATAAAGGAAAGAGATAATGCTATGAGAAAACTATGATCTAGAAATCTGTTTCACAGTCCTGCTTCGCTACAAATGCTGTTTTTAGCTAGTGTTCAACACACTGAAACTGTGTGAAACAGCACTGAAACAGTCTACTGTTTCACTGCTGCTTCACTACAACTGTTGTTATCTACTGTTCAGTGATGCTTCACTACAGCTTCAGAACTTTATCTGTTTTCCTAAGGCAAAATTTGACTATTTTCACATATATCAATATTGACATATGAAGAAAATCAGCAAAATAGAATTTTGGATTCAAGATTAAAAACGGGCTCATAATAGTGTCACGGGCAATTAAGGCTCGCTACTATGCTCAATTAGTGGAGCTGTAGTCATCAGATTATCTCATTAATTAGTACAGTAATTAGCATGGTAATTAGTTGAGGCGCTCAACGTTTCCTTGGGTATTAGGTGGCAATTTTAGGTAGTTTGAATTTTTATCCTATTTTGCTTTCCTCGCTTAACTGTTGTCACCTGTTTTCACCCCACATCTTCTTCTGTTATCAGGGCACCATCTTATCCTACTCTCCTGTTGATCTCGTTAATGGGCTGTTGAATATCAATTGCACATGCTTGCTCATATTTCGTCTGCTCGACATCTCGGCCCGTCTCTTGTGGCACGTTTGTCCATCTCTCGTATTTAGTAAGTCTCACTTTATCATTCATTTTCATCTGTTTTTATTGAATTATTTCACTGTGCCTGTTTGCTGCTCGTTAATGATGATTTGTATAGGCACTCATCTTCGTGTGTGATATTTATGGGATATGGCGAGCCAGTCCTTGAATTAGCAATAAGGATAAGGAAGGATATATATATATATATATATATATATATATATATATATATATATATATATATATATATTATATATATATATATATATATATATGCGGACAAGCCTGAATGGTCCCCAGGACTATATGCGAATGAAAACTCACACCCCAGAAGTGAATTTGTGTTCCTCACGTGTGCCCCAAAGAATTTATTGGAGTTAAAATTAACGTTGATATATGACCGAACCTAACCAACCCTACCTAACCTAACCTAACCTATCTCTATAGGTTAGGTTAGGTTAGGTAGCCGGAAAAAGTTAGGTTAGGTTAGGTTAGGTAGGTTAGGTAGTCGAAAAACAATTAATTCATGAAAACTTGGGCTATTAGGCAAATCGGGACTTGCATAGTAGGCTGAGAAGTGCGTTCTGGCTACTAGGTACGACATATATATATATATATATATATATATATATATATATATATATATATATATATATATATATCACTGTGTTTGTTCCTATGTTTCGCAGTCTTTCTCACCTCCCAAAACGTTTATAGTTCTTCCCCTTTAAATGAGAAGAGCTTTTTCCGCATCCTAACTCTCCTCTTGTGGCCATTATTCTCTCCTACTCAACGCCTCTCTCATCTCTCTCACTCTCCCGTTCTCTCCCTGGGCTTCTCCCGGCATGTTGAGAACCACCGATGTTGTGTATATCGCCATCTATTGGCAGAGAAGAATGGACCTTCAATGAATTATGAAGCTTGGGTATCCATGTGTGTGTGCTCACCTAGTTGTGCTTGCGGGGGTTGAGCTCTGGTTCTTGGGTCCCGCACTCAACCGTCAATCAACTGATGTACAGGTTCCTGAGCCTATTGGGCTCCATCATATCTACATTTGAAACTGTGTATG
The DNA here is from genome assembly GCA_020271785.1 of Procambarus virginalis. Classification (NCBI taxonomy): domain Eukaryota; kingdom Metazoa; phylum Arthropoda; class Malacostraca; order Decapoda; family Cambaridae; genus Procambarus; species Procambarus virginalis. The sequence continues at coordinate 30,903 of WNGS01168753.1, read as the reverse complement.
GAGTCAGCCTCCACCACATCACTGCCTAATGCATTCCACCTGTTAACTACTCTGACACTGAAAAGTTCTTTCTAATGACTCTGTGGCTCATGTGGGTACTCAGTTTCCACCTGTGTCCCCTTGTTCGGGTACCACCCGTGTTTAAACTGTTTATCCTTGTCTATCCTGACAGTGATCATGTCTCCCCTTACTCTTCTGTCTTCCAGGGTCGTAAGGTGCATTTCCCGCAGCCTTTCCACGTAACTCATGCCTCTTAGTTCTGGGACTAGTCTAGTGGCATACCTTTAAACTTTTTACAGTTTCGTTTTGTGCTTGACAAGGTACGGGCTCCATGCTGGGGCTGCATACTCCAGGATTGATCTTACATATGTGATATACAGGGTTTTGAATGATTCCTTACATAGGTTTCTGAAGGCTGCTCTGATATTAGCCAGCCTCGCATATGCCGCAGACGTTATTCTTTTTATGTGGGCTTCAGGAGACAGGTTTGTGTGATATCAACTCCTAGATCTTTCTCTCTGTCCGTTTCATTAAGTACTGCATCTCCATTCTGTATCCTGTGTCTGGCCTCCTGTTCCACTGCCTAGTTTCATTACTTTGCATTTACTTGGGTTGAACTTCAACAGCCATTTGTTGGACCATTCACTCAGTCTATCTAGGTCATCTTGTAGCCTCCTACTATCATCCTCTGTTTCAATCCTCCTCATAATTTTGCATCATCAGCAAACAATGAGAGGAACGANTGTGGGGTTGTGTGTGTGTGTGTGTGGTGTGTGTGTGTGTGTGTGTGTGTGTGTGTGTGTGTGTGTACTCACCTAGTGTACTCACCTAGTTGTGTTTGCGGGGGGTTGAGCTCTGGCTCTTTGGTCCCGCCTCTCAACCGTCAATCAACAGGTGTACAGTTTCCTGAGCCTAATGGGCTCTATCATATCTACACTTGAAACTGTGTATGGAGTCAGCCTCCACCACATCGCTTCCTAATGCATTCCATTTGTCAACCACTCTGACACTAAAAAAGTTCTTTCTAATATCTGTGGCTCATTTGGGCACTCAGTTTCCACCTGTGTCCCTAGTGCGTGTGCCCCTTGTGTAAACAGCCTGTCTTTATCAACCTGTCGATTCCCCTGAGAATCTTGAATGTGGTGATCATGTCCCCCCTAACTCTTCTGTCTTCCAACGAAGTGAGGGTTTAATTCCTGCAGTCGCTCCTCGTAGCTCATACCTCTCAGCTCGGGTACTAGTCTGGTGGCAAACCTTTGAACCTTTCCAGTTTAGTCTTATGCTTGACTAGATAGGGACTCCATGCTGGAGCCGCATACTCCAGGATTGGTCTGACATATGTGGTATATAATGTTCTGAAAGATTCCTTACACAAGTTTCTAAAGGCCGTTCTTATGTTAGCCAACCTGGCATATGCTGCTGATGTTATCCTCTTGATATGAGCTTCAGGGGACAGGTCTGGCGTGATATCAACCCCCAGGTCTTCTCTCTCTCTGACTCTTGAAGTATTTCATCTCCCAAATGATACCTTGTCTGGTCTCCTGCTTCCTACCCCTATCTTCATTACATTACATTTGCTTGGGTTAAACTCTAACAGCCATTTGTTCGACCATTCCTGCAGCTTGTCCAGGTCTTCTTGAAGTCTCAAGCTGTCCTCCTCTGTCTTAATCCTTCTCATAATTTTGGCGTCGTCAGCAAACATTGAGAGGAATGAGTCTATACCCTCTGGGAGATCATTTACGTATATCAGAAACAGGATAGGTCCAAGTACAGAGCCCTGTGGGACTCCACTGGTGACTTCACGCCAGTCTGAGGTCTCACCCCTCACTGTAACTCTCTGCTTCCTATTGCTTAGGTACTCCCTTATACACTGGAGCGCCCTACCTGTTACTCCTGCCTGTTTCTCCAATTATGCATCAACCTTTTATGGGGTACTGTGTCAAGGCTTTCGACAGTCCAAAAAAAATGCAGTCCGCCACCCTTCTCTTTCTTGCTTAATTCTGTTTCGTGCTGTGTGTGTGTGTTGTGGTGTGTGTGTGTGTGTGTGTGTGTGTGTGTGTGTGTGTGTGTGTGTGTGTGGGTGTGTGTGTGTGTGTGTGTGGAGAGGTGGGTTGTGTGTGGAGAGGTGTGTGTGGAGAGTGTGTGTGTGCTGATATGAATACATCTTCGTCAATTGGTCCCTTACAAGAAAAATGACGTTGGATAACAAGAACTTTTCAACTAGAGATGCTAAACCGATGATGATTCTTTTCAGACGCTTGTGCTCTCCAGAGTGGAGTACTGCTGCACAATGACAGCCCCTTTCAAAGCTGGAGAAATTGCTGACCTGGGAGCTTGCAGAGATCCTTTACTGCTAGAATCCACTCGGTAACATTTCCAACTTAGGGGACTGACTAAAGAGCCTAAATCGTACTATCTCTTGAGCGCAGGTGGGAGAGATACAGAATAAATTACACATGGAAAATAGTAGAGGGGCTGGTCCCAAACCTGCACACAGAAATAACATAACATGAGACCAGGAGGCATGGCAGGATGTGCAGAATACCCCCGTTGAGAGCAGAGGTGCAACAGGTACTCTGAGAGAGAACTATCAACATCAGAGGCCCGTGACTGTTCAACACGCTTCCACTACACATAAGGACATAATGGCCGGCCCTCACAGTGTTCAAGAGAGAACTATCAACATCAGAGGCCCGAGACTGTTCAACACGTTCTACTACACATAGGGACATAAATGGCCGACCCCCTCACAGTGTTCAAGAGAGAACTATCAACATCAGAGGCCCGAGACTGTTCAACACGTTTCCTAAAATAAGGGGACATAATGGCCGACCCCTCACAGTTTCAAGAGAGAACTTGACAAACACCTCCAAAGGATACAGATCAACCAGGCTGTTACGCATACCTCAGGCTGCGAGCAGCCGCGTCTAACAGCCTGGTTGACCAGTCTAGCAATGAGGAGGCCTGGTCGAGGAGGGCCGCGGGGACACTAAACCCCGAAACAAGGTAACTTCATTGTGCATATAGCAGAGAGTAGTATAGGCTTAAGTACTGAATCTAGTTACATTCTATTTGTTATTCCCCTACACTCTGCATCTTCTCCTTTCACCGTAACTCTCTGTTTTAAATCAGAGAGGTACTCTGTATTTCAGTTTGGCATCTCCATGGTTACTTTTGTTTGATTCTCAATTTGTCGGGCAAAATAAAACACATTCCAAACATACAGGCACAATAAAACACATACCCACACAAACACATCACATCAGGCAGGAAAGAGAAGGGTGGGCAGACTGCATTTTCTTGGACTGTTAGAAAGCCTTTGACACAGTACCCCATAAGAGGGTGATACGAAAGTTGGAGCAACAGGCAGGAGTAAAAGGGAAGGTGCTCCAGTGGATAAGGGAGTATCTAAGCAACAGGAAACAGCGAGTAACGGTGAGGGGGGAGACATCAGAGTGGCGAGATGTCACCAGCGGAGTCCCACAGGGCTCAGTACTTGGACCCATCCTGTTCCTAATATATGTAAATGATCTTCCAGAGGGTATAGACTCATTCTTATCAATGTTTGCTGATGATGCCAAAAAAATTATGAGAAGAATCAAGACAGATGAAGATAGACAGAGACTACAGGATGACTTGGACAGGCTGGTGGAATGGTCTAGAAAATGGCTACTAAAGTTCAGCTTAGAAAAATGTAAAGTAATGAAATTAGGCGAAGGGAGCAGAAGGCTGAACACAAGGTACCATCTGGGAGATGAAATCCTACAAGAGTCAATTAGAGAGAAAGATCTGGGGGTTGATATCACACCGAACCTGTCCCCAGAAGCCCACATCAAAAGAATATCATCAGCGGCATATGCTAGACTGACCAACATAAGAACTGTCTTTAGAAACTTATGGAAGGAATCGTTCAGGACCCTGTATACCACTTATGTCAGACTAATCCTAGAATATGCAGCTCCAGCCTGGAGTCCATACCTAGTTAAACACAAAACAAAGTTAGAGAGAAGATTCAGCGGTATGCCACCAGGCTCGTCCCGGAACTGAGAGGTATGAGCTACGAGGAAAGGCTAAAGAAGCTGAAACTCACGTCCCTAGAAGACAGAAGAGTAAGGGTAGACATGATAACCACCTACAAAATTCTCAGGGGAGGTGGACAAGGTGAACAAAGACAAACTCTTCAGCACGGGTGGGACACGAACAAGGGGACACAGGTGGAAACTTAGTACCCAGATGAGCCACAGAGACGTTAGAAAGAACTTTTTAAGTGTCAGAGTAGTTAGTAAATGGAATGCATTAGGCAGTAATGTGGTGGAGGCTGACTCCATACACAGTTTCAAATGTAGATATGATAGAGCCCAGTAGGCTCAGGAACCTGTACACCAGTTGACTGACAGTTGAGAGGGGGGACCAAAGAGCCAAGCTCATCCCCCGCAAGCACAAATAGTTGAGAACAATAGGTGAGTGCAGGCACAATAAAAACATCCCACACAAAAGCACAAAAGGCTGGGACTAAAATACAATATACAAAAGAAAACAAAAAAAAACAGCTTCCCGCATTTGAGAGGGAAATCCTTATTCATGAAGAAGTGAAATCCTGCCCAAGCTTCTCTTGGGACGTCACATTCGTTTATCGAGGGCTGTGATGGTCTGGGAGAGTGAGGGAGAGTGAGGAGATGAGGGAGGGAGAGTATGAGGCGCGAGGGAAGATTGGAGGAGAGTAGGGTAGAACTTGCAAGATAAGGAAGACCTTTGGCCAGTGGGAAAGAACTTGAGAGATTTGAAAGTTAGGGAGAGTGTAGGAGAGGTAGAGAAGAGGTAGGGAAGGTAAGGAAGAGGTAGGGAGAGTAAGGAAGAGGTAGGGAGGAGTAAGGAGAGGTAGAGAGAGAGAGAAGAAGAGAGGAGAGCTAGGGAGAGTAGAAGGGACTAGAGAGAGAGAGTAGAGGAGAGATTTAGAGAGAGCAGAGGATAGATTTAGAGGAGAACTATGGAGATAGAATCACAACTAGTGAGAGTGGAGGAGAGAGAGAGAGAGATAGAAAAGAAAGTGAATAAATGTGGAGAAAATTGAAGAAAGGGCGAGATGTGTGCGAATGAGAGAGACAGGAAAAGTGGAAATGAGAAGAGTGTGAAATATTAGAGCGGAAGAAAAAGAATAGAACAGTAGAAAGAGGAGAATGAGGAGAGGAGAACGGCTGAGAAAGGTTTTGAAGA
>WNGS01168753.1:0-17924 GCA_020271785.1 Procambarus virginalis | reverse complement strand
GCAAGACCATATATATAGGTAAATATATATATACATTGATAAGAAGAGACAATTCAATTATTTTCAATGCATTTGCTTATGACTTTGCAATACGCAAGTTGTTTGTCATTCCAATCAGCCAGGGAATGTAACTTTACGTGTTCGAAACTTGTCTATGTGTAAACAGCCGCATTCGTCAGAATTTTACTAATAGGTATTAAACCAGGAGGCCTTTTGAGGCCGTGATTGGCTGTTCCACGTAATGGCTTTGTTTCTTTTAATGAATAAAATTTACTCTCCACGTGACTTTACTGATAACGTGAGCGTTTCTCTGAGATGTTTCACTCGTCTTCGTTTCCCGTCCACAAAACTGCTTTTTCTCTTCACCAAAAGCCAATTTCTCGTTAATGGAACAGCCAAATCCGTTGTTCATGAATGAAAAACACTTCATACATTAATCGCAACTGATTAATCAATTCACCTGTTTGTATATTCTGGTATATTCAATGCTATATATTCAAGACACGAGTTTTCACTGTAACTCTGAATGAGTTACAAATTATAAAAATATTATTGTATTCCCGAGAAAATACACTTTTTGGATACAGAATATTTTAAAGTTGACGAACCCGTCTTTGGGGACTTCAGCAGCTTAGACGAACAAGGCTGCAAATGTTGCTCACGAACGACAGCCAAATGCGCATTAATCCACACTAATTGTTAATGAATGAAAAACACTTTATACACGAGTCACAGCTGATGGCTTTCAACCTTTTCCCAAGCAGTGTTTGGCCGCCGCACGCAATTCCAGTCGTACCCTCTGTAAATGTTTTAAAGCCGTAGTAAAAATATTAATAATTGCCGACAGAACATGTGTGTGAGTGTTTGTGGGTTTTGTGTGTGTTGTGTGTTTGTTTGTGTGTGTGTGTGTACTCATCTAGTTGTGCTTGCGGGGGTTGAGCTCTGGCTCTTTGGTCCCGCCTCTCAACCATCAATCAACTGGTGTACAGGTTCCTGAGCCTATTGGGCTCTATCATATCTACATTTGAAACTGTGCATGGAGTCAGCCTCCACCACATCACTGCCTAATGCATTCCATTTGTTAACCACTCTGACACTGAAAAAGTTCTTTCTAATATCTCTGTGGCTCATTTGGGCACTCAGTTTCCACCTGTGTCCCCTTGTTCGTGTTCCTCCCATGTTAAACAGTTTATCCATATCTACCCTGTCATTTTCTCTGAGAATTTTGTAGGTGGTTATCATATCTCCCCTTACTCTTCTGTTTTCCAGGGATGTGAGGTTCAGCTTCTTTAGCCTTTCCACGTAGCTCAATCCTCTCAGTTCCGGGACGAGCCTGGTGGCATACCGCTGAATCTTCTCTAACTTTGTCTTGTGCTTAACTAGGTATGGACTCCAGGCTGGCGCTGCATAATCCAGGATTGGTCTTACATAAGTGGTATACAGGGTCCTGAACGATTCCTTACACAAGTTTCTAAAGGCAGTTCTTATGTTGGCCAGTGTAGCATATGCCGCTGATGATATTCTTTTGATGTGGGCCTCTGGGGACAGGTTCGGTGTGATATCAACCCCCAGATCTTTCTCTCTATTTGACTCTTGTAGGATTTCACCTCCCAGATGGTACCTTGTGTTCAGCCTCCTGCTCCCTTCGCCTAATTTCATTACTTTGCACTTTCCTGAGTTGAACTTTAGTAGCCATTTTCTAGACCATTCCACCAGCCTGTCCAGGTCGTCCTGTAGTCTCTGTCTATCTTCATCCGTCTTGAATCTTCTCATACTTTTTCCATCATTACCAAACATTGAGAGGAATGAGTCTATACCCTCCGGAAGATCGTTTACATATATTAGAAACAGGATGGGTCCAAGTACTGAGCCCTGTGGGACTCCGCTGGTGACATCTCGCCACTCTGATGTCTCCCCCTTCACAGTTACTCGCTGTTTCCTGTTGCTTGATACTCCCTTATCCACTGGAGCACCTTACCTTTTTACTCCTGCCTGCTGCTCCAACTTTCGTAACAGCCTCTAATGGGTTACTGTATCAAAGGCTTCCTGACAGTCCAAGAAAATGCAGTCTGTCCACTCTTCACTGTCTTGCCTAATTTTGTAGCTTGGTTAGAGAATATCTATTAATCTGGTGAGGCACGATTTACCATCTCTGAACCCATGTTGGTGGTGTGTTACAAAGCTGTTTCCCTCCAGATGCTCTACGAGCCTTTTCCTCACGACCTTCTCCATCACCTTGCATGGTATACAAGTTAGGGAAACTGGCCTGTAGTTCAGTGCCTCTTGCCTGTCACCCTTTTTGTATATTGAGACTACATTAGCTGTCTTCCAACTTTCCGGTAGGTCACCTGTTTCCAGTGACTTGTTATACACCATAGACAGGTCACTGGAAACAGGTTATACAGGCTATACAGCAATAGAGAGTGGCACACTTAGTGCTTCTGGACCTTCTTTTAGTATCCACGGTGAGATTCTGCCAGGATTGGCCTTACATATCTGGCATACAAGGTTCTGAAGGATTCTTTATACAAGTTTCTGAAAGCAGTGTGTGTGTGTGTGTGTGTGTGTGTGTGGTGTGTGTGTGTGTGGTGTGTGTGTGTGTGTGTGTGTGTGTGTGTGTGTGTGTCTGTGTGTGTGTGTTTAAAAATATAAACAGAATTACAATTTAGATACAACAATTCAGCTCTTTTCAATGTTCAAATAACAATGTAATTTAAAACAATAATATAAGACGACGAAACCTTTCCTACTGCTCCTGCTCCAGACAATTCTTTAAATATACGACCCACTTTCTTTATAATAACGGAATTGCTTTTATGTGTTCAGGTGTGTTGAAGCTTAGAGCTTTATCCTTAGTAGTGATACAGTGAGTAAATGTTTGTGTGTATATATATATATATATATATATATAATATATATATATATATATATATATAAATATATATATATATACATATACATACATATATATTATCTATATATATATATATATAATATATATATACATATATCTAATTATATATATATCTCTATATATATATATTATATTCTATATATATATATATTATTAAATATGACCGAAAAGTCATATTTAATTTCGGTCATATTTAATAATATATGTCAACAGGAAAGACTGCTACCAAAAATATACTAATATATATATATATATATATAAATATATATATATAATATCTATAAGATATATATTATATATATATATATATATTGTGACGGTAACGAGTTGGAAATGGTGGTCGGCAGTCTTCCAACTAGCAGGTGTCAGTGCTGGGCCACATATTAATATAAAAAAAAAAAAAAGAAAAAAAAAGAGAGAAAAAAAAAATGACTGCGTGATTGGTAATCTGTGGTAAGGTTGGAATTACGAAAGACAATAATAAAAATTGGATTTTAATAACAATAAAAAAAAACACAAATTGAAACAAATACAAAATCTTGGCTTACTGGTAAAAATAATAAACAATATAAACATGAAAATAGATTACGTTAATGGGGAGAGAATTGACATACAAAAGTAAGTAAAATATGAATGCTGGAATATATGCACTAACTATAAACCTCTATTTGACCACACAAGGTGAGTCACTTAGGAGTTCACAGCTTGGGAGCACACAATATTCTGGCTGGCAGAAATGCAAGGGACTCCAACATATAACTGGTGAGGTCTTGTGATTGGCGGGGAGCCGGAGTGGAGTGTTGGTTGGCGGCCAATGAGGAAGCTGGATGGTCGCAAGTCGCTAGTTAGGCAGTGGAAGGGTTCGGCGGCGTCGACCAGGTGCTGGAGTGGGGGGGAGGAGGGAGTTGCTGGTACGTGTGGCTATCATATACGTTTAGCCACTACAAAACGTATCTTGTATATTGATGAGGACAGGAGTGATTCGCAGAAATAGCAGGCTAAATCTCTGATAAGAGATTATCGTCACAATATTATATATATATATATATATATATATATATATATATATATATATATATATATATATATATATATATATGACAGTGTCAGATCACGGAGGAAGAACTGAAACAGGAATTTTCTTAAGTACTTTCGGATATTAATACATCTTCAGAAGGAATGATTTACAAGTCAAGTATTGGACATATATATATAAGCAGGAGAGAGAGGTGAAGTGAGGTGAGGTAAAATGAATGGGAATTAGGTGGATACATATAAGAGCCACATAAGAACTGCAGAAGGCCTATTGGCCCATACGAGGCAGCTCCTATTTTTACCCTCCAATAGGCCCACACATGGATAATAATAGCATAAGATAGTAAATATTTACAATAGATTAGTGAGACAAATATGTATCAATGATCCTACTCAAAACACTTTTTAATTGATCTATCAAAAATGGATCTAAGTTGTATAAACCACTGCTAATGTTCAAATTACATTCTTTTGTAATGTGTATTGAAGCAGATTCAATTATGTTCCTGTTGAAAGTGATTTTACAATTCGTTATTGAAGAAGCCATCTCCCAATCAATTTGGTGAGCATCTTCTGACTGATGAACAAACAAAGCATTAGACAATTGGCCATGTCTTACAGAGTATTTATGTTGCGAAATTCTACATTTCAAATCTTTAGATGTTTGCCCAACATAGAACTTATTACAGTTCTATGTTGTTACAGTTCTTATTACAAGGTATTTTATAAATGACACAATTATCACTACGAGGACTGTTTCTAACTAATAGTTTACCAACAGTATTTTCGTAACTAAACAATACATGTATATTAAAAAGTTTTAAGGCCTTCACCATATTTCAAACCCAGAGAAATATGGTAAATATAACACATTCTTTGGGCGAATTTTCTCACTGCATATATTTTTATAATATGTACGACGTGCTTTGCTACGGCAAACTTCCAAAAAACTCAGTGGGTAACAAAGCTTGAGACCAATAGAATCAATAATCAATATTCTTAAACTCTTCATCTAAGAATTCTGGAGTCCACAATCCTCTGCAAATAATGAGATTCCTTCTGAAGATGTATTAATATACGAAAGTACTTAAGGAAATTTTTGTTTCAGTTCTTCCTCCGTGGTCTGACACTGTCATACATACATATATATATATATATATATATATATATATATATATATATATATATATATATATATTTAATTAAAATGGAAGGGAGTACCACCTCTGGCTGGAAGAAGGGGGACCCATAGCCTCGGAGGAAATCACACATAACGCATTGGAGGGAATGTAGGTCCCCTCCAATACAGTTTCTGTGTGCTTTTCTCCTACCACCCCCTTCCTTTTTTTTTAAATATATATATATATATATATATATATATATATATATATATATATATATATATATATATATATATATATATATAGGGGTACCACCTCTGGTGCAATTGCAGGGACCCACATCCTCGAAGAAGAAACAAAGAGCATTCAGAGAAGATCTTGTGGATATATATATATATATATATATATATATATATATATATATATATATATATATATATATATATATATATATATATATAGGCCATATCTAGCTTGGAGGTATGGCCAAACCTGTATAACTGGATTAGGTAAGGTGTACAGGAGAGGGTAAACTGGATTGGGGCGCAAGAGATCGGGATGTTCAATAGATGGCGTGGGATAGAAAAGATAGATAGATGGCGTGAGCAACGCAAGGCTGAGTAAAAGTATGGAGAGAGAGCAGTAACGAGGGAACAGAGGAGATGACAAGGAAAACTAGAGCTGGAATGAGATAATAATGAGATAATGAGATGAGTAACACTTCATAGAAACTCTGAAATATAAGGTAAGATTCAGGCACATGAGTACAATAGTGAGCCACATGAGAGATGAGTAATTAAGCACTGAAGTGAAGCAATGAGTTACTTTGAGATGAGATACAATTAACTCTGAAATACGTAAGGAAATATTTAATTACAAATAAAATAACAATTCACAACAACAGACTATAAGTAAAATGCTCCTACTTGGGCTGGCCGGTAGAGCGACGGTCTGGCTTCTTGCAGGTCGGCGTTCAATCCCCGACCGTCCACCAAATGGTTGGGGCACCATTCCCTTCCCTCCGTCCCATCCCAAATCCTTATCCTGACCCCTTCCCAGTGCTATATAGTCGTAAATGGCTTGATGCTTCCCCCTGATAAACCCCTCCCTCCTAAGATCGTAAGAGAAGGAACAGATCGTAGGAGTCAGAACAAACGAAAATAGAATAATGAAAGAGGGAGAATGAAACAAAATAAAATTAAGCAAAACTGTGAACTAAATGTCAGGGAAGAAGAGTCCAACAATTTATAGAAGAAGAAAACGAGCAAAGGGGAGAAACAAGGGTAAAAAAATTGAGGGGAGACTGAAAGGGTCAAACAGCAGTAAAAGGAAAACAAGAGACTCGGGAAATACGATGGAAGAATGGGGGAAGAATGAGAGAGGGGAAGGGTGAGGGGAGAGTTATGCAGGGAGGGTATAAGGGAAGGAGTGATAGGATGGAGAGAGAGGTAGAGGGAGAGGAGGAGGACAGGAGGTAGAGGGAGAGGAGGAGGACAGGAGGTGTGAAAGAGAGCCCAAAAGGGTCAAAGAAAAGGAACAACTCAGCCAAATCCACAAGGTTCCACACGGGTCTGAACCATTAACGAGACATCTTCACAACTAAGGACTCCCATCCCATCTTCCACGGTGGATGGGAGATGATACAAGTGCAACATTGTTTCCTCGCCAAGTGGAAGGGACCCATTTCACAAAACAGGTTGAAGGTTTTCGTAGTTCCGACCGCAGCATAGGCACACAGCCACGAATTCAAAGAACCGTGTTAGAAACTCTTAAAACAGGTTCTTGCCAGTTCCGCGAGACGTTTGTTGTTGTTGTTTAAGATTCACAGCTTGGAACAAAAAGTTCCAAGTAGCACGGGCTATGGTGAGCCCGTAGTGGACTTACTTGGCACAGGAGCGGGGCTGTGTCCGCGAGACAATCACCAGAACAGCTGAATGATACATAACAATTTTGTCAATTGTGGTGAAACATTAGGTCAAAAGTCCCTAGATTTCACAGAATTTTGTCAATTGTGGCAAAACATTAGGTCACAAGTCCCTAGATTTCACAGAATTTTGTCAATTGTGGTGAAACATTAGGTCACAAGTCCCTAGATTTCACAGAATTTTGTCAATTGTGGTGAAACATTAGGTCACAAGTCCCTAGATTTCACAGATTTTTGTCAATTGTAGCGAAACATTAGGTCACAAGTCCATAGATTTCACAGAATTTAAGCCACTCATTGAGCTGATGTGTTGCATTCTATCCCATTTTTCTAGATATTCAGGAAATTTAAATGTAGTATTACATTAACAGCTTTGTTCTGCTGTTAAAACTGAATGAACTTTTCTCCACAATGAATATCATTGCAAAAATTTAAGTTCATAAATAATATATTATGTCCAAACCCTTGAGTTTATTGGCCAAATATTTTGAGTGTTCCTTATATACTTAAATGTCCTTTAAATTAATTTTTCCAAATTAAAATTTGTGTGGATAATATTTCTGAGCTCATTGGTAACAGAGTTCTCTTCATGTTACTTAACAAGAACTTATCTCACTTGTAAGTTACTTGGCCAGACTTGAGAGATCTGGAACTATTCTGTCTTGTTTTATCACTTAGTAAATACAATAGTTACAAGAACATAAGCAAAGGTTCGCCCCCTCTTCTTAAGATCTTGAGACGATTTGATTAAATGAATTAAATTATCATCAAATTCCATCAGTGTGATGTTGTGTTCAAGCCAAAATGTGCTGAAAAACACAGTCGGGATCATCACAAGGCTCTTGATCATGAGCTAATCCACATCTATGTTAGTATTTACCTAGTTTGTGCTTTGGAGGTTGAGCTCTGGCTCTTTGGCCCACCTCTCAACTGTCAATCAGTCAACATTTTTTTGTTTTTCACACACACACACACACACAGGAAGCAGCCCGTAACGGCTGTCTAACTCGCAGGTACCTATTTCCTGCTAGGTGAACAGGCTTATCAAGGTGGAAGAAACTATGCCCATTTGTTTCCGCCATTGCCGGGGATCGATCCCCGGTCCTTACAATTACGAATCCCAAGCTCTGTGCCAAACTGTTTCTGAAACTTGTGAAATATCTCCCACTATCAGGCATAAGGGCCTGACAGCTGAGTGGATAGCGCTCGGATTTGTAATCCAAAGATTCTGGTTCGATCCCCGTGGTGGCGGAAACAAATGGGCAGAGTTTCTTTCACCTGATGCCCCCTGTTCACCTAGCAGTAAATAGGTACCTGGGAGTTAGACAGCTGCTACGGGCTGCTTCCTGGGGATGTGTAACAAAAAGGAGGCCTGGTCGAGGACTGGGCCGCGGGGACACTAAGCCCTCAAATCATCTCAAGATAACATCAAGATAGATCACCATAGGTGCCACACAACCAGTGACGCCATGTATTACACATCCACCATCCATCATCCACAATCCACCATCCATCATCCACCATCCACCATATATCATCCACAATCCACCATCCATCATCCACCATCCATCATCCACCATCCTTCACAGTATGACATCCACCATCCAGCTCCTCTTCTCCACCCTTCACGTTATCAAAGATGAAAATAAGCAACAATTCAGAAGACCATGATGAACTGCACCTACTCATGCTAAATATTAATTGTGTAATGATTGTAAATGACCAAAGTATAGCCCATCAGTCACCAATTTTCTCACTTTGACAATAATATCTTTTGTCAAAGTGAGACACTTTGTCACACTTTGTAATGGCTTTGCTCTTTCACCCTGATCACCCTGGTTACCCTTCCCTTCCTTCAGAACGGAAGCACATACTTACAGTGAAGCTGTTTAGCTCCTATGGCCAGCTCCTATTGGCCAAGCTCAAAAGTTACACAGTCACAATAACAAGGCTGAATAATTATATACCCCAAGGGGAAAGCGTCAAGCCATTACGACTAATAGCACTTGGAAGGGGTCAGGATAAGGCTTTGGGATGGGACGGTGGGAAAAGGAATGATGCCTAACTACTTGTGGACTGTTGGGGATTAAACGCCGACCTGCATGACGCGAGACCGTCGCTCACCTGCTACGTTCCCAATTTAGTTCGAACCACATCATTTTTGATTGGTTATCATAATTCAAAGGGCTTTAAAGGTAAATGTTCAACCATCACTTATGACATAAATGGAACATTCTAATTAATGTCAAATTCTCAAAGACCGTTTTTTAAACATAATTACAAACGTGCTGAAAACAATGAAATGTTGTTTTTAGAACGTCTTAAAAATGTGAAAATGTTTGCTGGGAATGTCATTCATTCTCCTTTTTGTCTTTAAATCAGTCGAATCCCATTATAGTGATGTAAAAATGTACAAATGTACAGTGTAGACCAGTAGACCATGGTACAGTGTAGACCAGTAGACCATGGTACAGTGTAGACCAGTAGTCCATGGTACAGTGTAGACCAGTAGTCCATGGTACAGTGTAGACCAGTAGTCCATGGTACAGTGTAGACCAGTAGTCCATGGTACAGTGTAGACCAGTAGTCCATGGTACAGTGTAGACCAATAGTCCATGGTACAGTGTAGACCAGTAGTCCATGGTACAGTGTAGACCAGTAGTCCACGGTACAGTGTAGACCAGTAGACCATGGTACAGTGTAGACCAGTAGACCATGGTACAGTGTAGACCAATAGTCCATGGTACAGTGTAGACCAATAGTCCATGGTACAGTGTAGACCAGTAGTCCATGGTACAGTGTAGACCAGTAGTCCATGGTACAGTGTAGACCAGTAGTCCATGGTACAGTGTAGACCAGTAGTCCACGGAACAAGAACAGTGTAGATAAGGCAATCCTTGGGAATAGGGACAGTGTAGATAAGGTTATCTCTGGAATAGGAGCAGTGTAGATAAGGTTATCTCTAGAATAGGGGCAGTGTAGATAGGTTATCTGTGGAATAGGGACAGTATAAAGATCAGTCCAGAAACAAGGGTGGTGATTGGACGTTATCTAGGTGCTCAGGGCCACCCATTAGGGAGGGTCGATTTTTGCGGCTACTGCTCTTAATAGGCTGATAAGGGTTTGGTGTGGTGGTGGTGGTGATGGTGGTGGTGGTGGTGTGGTGGTGGTGGTGGTCGTGGGGGTGGTGGTGGTGGTGGTTGTCGTGGGGGTGGTGGTGGTGGTGGTGATGGTGGGGGTGGTTGTGGTTGTTGTGGTGGTGGTGGTGATGGTGATGGTGGGGGTGGTTGTGGTTGTTGTGGTGGTGGTGGTGGTGGTGGTGGTGGTGGTTGTCGTGGGGGTGGTGGTGGTGGTGGTGATGGTGGGGGTGGTTGTGGATGTTGTGGTGGTGCCGTGGTGGTGGTGATGGTGATGGTGATGGTGATGGTGGGGTGGTGGTGGTGGTGGTGATGGTGGGGGTGGTTGTGGTTGTTGTGGTGGTGCCGTGGTGATGGTGATGGTGATGGTGATGGTGGTGGTGGTGGTGGTTAACGCAACAAATCCTTAAAGTAGTCATCAGAAGTGCTCTTCAGTAGACAAAGTAATGACCTACTGTGATCAATACAATACTTCAACTCAAAATACAACTGAAAAAAATGTAATGAAACGCTTTGGCAAGTCACCGGCTGCTGCTGCTCCCTTGGAGGCCACTAGAAACGGTTGCTTTCAGGTAGATTCAGGTAAATTTCCTAAACGATAACCACGCACATTAATTTGATATCAGTGCCGTGATTTATTACTATAACACATTCACAGGAACTCTCGAACATAATTTTTATTAAATTGATAAATACAAATTGTTATATTTATATTCACGTAAAACTATGTAAAAGTAATGCAAAATACTGAGTTGAAGTCAACAAACCATTTACACCAGAAGCAGGAAGCCTTCCCTTGGGTATGTTTCCTAGGGTAAGACAGGCTTCTCTTGGGTAAGTTTCCTAGGGTAAGACAAGCTTCCCTTGGGTAAGTTTCCTAGGGTAAGACAGGCTTCTCTTGGGTAAGTTTCCTAGGGTAAGACAGGCTTCTCTTGGGTAAGTTTCCTAGGGTAAGACAGGCTTCTCTTGGGTAAGTTTCCTAGGGTAAGACAGGCTTCCCCTGGTAAGTTTCCTAGGGTAAGACAGGCTTCCCTTGGGTAAGTTTCCTAGGGTAAGACAGGCTTCCCTTGGGTAAGTTTCCTAGGGTAAGACAGGCTTCCCTTAGGTAAATTTCCTAGGGTAGACAGGCTTCCCTTGGTAAGTTTCCTAGGGTAAGACAGGCTTCCCTTAGGTAGTTTCCTAGGGTAGACAGGCTTCCCTTGGGTAAGTTTCCTAGGGTAAGACAGGCTTCCCTTGGGTAAGTTTCCTAGATAAGACAGGCTTCCCTTGGGTAAGTTTCCTAGGGTAAGACAGCTTCCCTTGGGTAAGTTTCCTAGGGTAAGACAGGCTTCTCTTGGGTAGTTTCCTAGGGTAAGACAGGCTTCCCATGGGTAAGTTTCCTAGGGTAAGACAGGCTTCCCTTGGGTAAGTTTCCTAGGGTAAGACAGGCTTCCCTTGGGTAAGTTTCCTAGGGTAAGACAGGCTTCCCATGGTAAGTTTCCTAGGGTAAGACAGGCTNAAGATAAGAGCGATAATAAGAGAAGCTAACGAAAACTAAAGCCTTGAGCGAACAAATCACAAGTTTAACGTTTCAGAATACTTCGTTCACTTCCCTTAACGTAGAGACAGTGGATTTTTTTGGGCAATAATACTAATATATCGCTGTGTACCTGGGAAATATTTACCCAGGGAGATCACAGCTGGGATTTTATGAATGTATATTTGGCGTTTTAAATTGATTTTTCTCCTGGGAGTTCTATGCGTTTTTTTATCATGAATTTTACGTTGATTTTTTTTTATCTTGTATGTTTTTTGCATCATTTTTGGGGGGGAAATTGTCTGCTTTTTTGTGTATTGGAAGTGTGTCTGCGGAATTGTTTAAGGAGCTGTCTGCTGCTCGTCTGTGAATCACTTGAACCATCTTGTTCTGTGCTCCCAGCCACTCCCAGCACTGTCCTCCCAGCCACTCCCAGCACTGTGCTCCTAGTCACTCCCAGCACTGTGCTCCCAGTCACTCCCAGCACTGTGCTCCCAGCCACTCCCAGCACTGTGCTCCCAGCCACTCCCAGCACTGTGCTCCTAGCCACTCCCAGCACTGTGCTCCTAGCCACTCCCAGCACTGTGCTCCAGCCACTCCCAGCACTGTGCTCCCAGCCACTCCCAGCACTGTGCTCCCAGCCACTCCAGCACTGTGCTCCCAGCCACTCCCAGCACTGTGCTCCCAGCCACTCCCAGCCACTCCCAGCACTGTGCTCCTAGCCACTCCCAGCACTGTGCTCCCAGCCACTCCCAGCCACTCCCAGCACTGTGCTCCCAGCCACTCCCAGCACTGTGCTCCCAGCCACTCCCAGCACTGTGCTCCCAGCCACTCCCAGCACTGTCCTCCCAGCCACTCCCAGCACTGTGCTCCTAGCCACTCCCAGCACTGTGCTCCCAGCCACTCCCAGCACTGTGCTCCTAGCCACTCCCAGCACTGTGCTCCCAGCCACTCCCAGCACTGTGCTCCTAGCCACTCCCAGCACTGTGCTCCCAGCCACTCCCAGCACTGATCTCCTAGCCACTCCCAGCACTGTGCTCCCAGCCACTCCCAGCACTGTGCTCCCAGCCACTCCCAGCACTGTGCTCCCAGCCACTCCCAGCACTGTGCTCCCAGCCACTCCCAGCACTGTGCTCCCAGCCACTCCCAGCACTGTGCTCCCAGCCACTCCCAGCACTGATCTCCTAGCCACTCCCAGCACTGTGCTCCCAGCCACTCCCAGCACTGTGCTCCCAGCCACTCCCAGCACTGAGCTCCCAGCCACTCCCAGCACTGTGCTCCCAGCCACTCCCAGCACTGTGCTCCCAGCCACTCCCAGCACTGTGCTCCCAGCCACTCCCAGCACTGTGCTCCCAGCCACTCCCAGCACTGTGCTCCCAGCCACTCCCAGCACTGTGCTCCCAGCCACTCCCAGCACTGTGCTCCTAGCCACTCCTTTTGTCTAGGCTTTTCCTTCTCATGCTTCTCCACACACACATAGGGCGCTGGTGGCTGAGTGGACAGCACGCTGGATATGTAATCCAGTGGACCGGGGTTCGATTCTTGGCGTCGGCCAGAAACAAAACGGGAAGAGTTTCTTTCACCCTGATGCTACCCCTGTTCACCTCGTAGTAAATAGGTACCTGGGAGTTAGGCATCTGCATCGGGCTGCTTCCTGGTGTGTGTGTGTGTGAAAAAATAATTAATTAGTAGTTAGTAACAATTCATTGATTGACAGTTGAGAGGCGGGCCGAAAGAGGAGAGCTCAACCCCCGCCGGCACAAGTAGGTGAATACACACACACACACACACACACACACACACACACACACACACACACACACACACACACACACACACACGCGCGCGCGCGCATTGCATTAGGAAGCGATGTGGTGGAGGCTGACTCCATACACAGTTTCAAGTGTAGATATGATAGAGCCCAATAGGCTCAGGAACCTGTACACCTGTTGATTGACAGTTGAGAGGCGGGACCAAAGAGCCAGAGCTCAACCCCCGCAAGTACAACTAGGTGAGTACAACTAGGTGAGTTCACACATCTAGCGGAGGCGAGGAGTCACAATAACGGGGCTAAAGTATGTTGACCAGACCACACACTAGAAGGTGAAGGGACGACGACGATTCTAATGGTCCAGGACGGACTGAAACGTCGTCGTCCCTTCACCTTCTAGTGTGTGGTCTGGTCAACATACACATCTTTTTTCCCTTAACTCACTATCTTCCAGATCTCCTCCCCTCTATCTTATCCAATCATACTCCTCACCATCATCACTTCTTTATCATTATCTTTCTCTAGTTCTCAACACCACCTCCCCCCCCTCACACACCCTCACTCCACCACTGTCTGAAGCAGTTACGCAAGCACTTTCGAACCTGGGCCCAGATTCACGAAGCAGTTACGCAAGCACTTACGAACCTGGGGCCGGATTCACGAAGCAGTTACGCAAGCACTTACGAACCTGGGCCCAGATTCACGAAGCAGTTACGCAAGAACTTACGAACCTGGGGCCAGTTTCACGAAGCAGTTACGCAAGCACTTACGAACCTGGGGCCACATTCACGAAGCAGTTACGCAAGCACTTACGAACCTGGGACCAGATTCACGAAGCTGTTACATAAGCACTTACGAACGTATACATCTTTCCTCAATCTTTGACGGCTTTGGTTACATTTATTAAACAGTTTACAAGCATGAAAACTTGCCAATCAACTGTTTTTATTGTTATAAACAGCCTCCTGGTGCTTCGGAGCTCATTAACTGTTTAATATTTGTAAACAAAGCCGCCAAAGATTGAGAAAAGATGTACAGGTTCGTAAGTGCTTGCGTAACTGCTTCGTGAATCCGGCCCAGGTTCGTAACTGCTTGCGTAACTGCTTCGTGAATCCGGCCCCAGAGGAGTTGAAGCCAAGGATAAATGCCGACATGTTCAGCAGTTATACTCTGAAGAACTGAATGATCAGGATGGATCTGGAGGAGTAAGGTGTGTTAAAATGTTTTTCTATTAAATAAATGTTTAGATTTGAGAGTCATTACTGGGTTAGACTGAGTGCGTGTGTGAGTGCGTGTGTGTGTAGTTACTATTCTTGCGCCTGGAGAAGCTTCAGCTCTTGGACACCGCCTTTCTAGCCGCTGGTTGTCTAAATGCAATGACTTCTGACTTGTTTTCTCTATTACATCTACTTTATAATTCTGAATGGAGTTCGCTTCTACATCCTTTAGTTCAATACATTTTCCAGCTCAAAGAAAACTTTCTATCTCCATGACATCTTGAGGTTATCTTGAGATGATTCCGGGGCTTTAGTGTCCCCGCGGCCCGGTCCTCGACCAGGCCTCCACCCCCAGGAAGCAGCCCGTGACAGCTAACACCCAGGTACCTATTTTACTGCTAGGTAACAGGGGCATAGGGTGAAAGAAACTCTGCCCATTGTTTCTCGCCGGCGCCTGGGATCGAACCCAGGACCACAGGATCACAAGTCCAGCGTGATGTCCGCTCGGTCGACCGGCTCCCATGTTTAACATGTGTTAAACTTCCATTCACGTTCACTTGTTCTATTGACAGTCATTTAAAACATGTCATTTCATGACCTCTATGTCAATCCCCGTATGTCTCTAACATGTCTCCGCGCGCTCTCTCTCTCTCTCTCTATTTTCTGTAGCGACGTCACGTCTGCTTCTTTCAGTCTTGCTTCATAACTCATCCCTCGCAATTCCGGGAAGAGGTATGTTGCAAAATGTTGCAAGAAGAGGGATATTAAGAGTTGCAGACCTCTGAACCTTTTCTAGTTTCCTTACGTGTCTTTTGCAACACATCCTCCGAAAATGATAGTAAATATAGTAAGTACATGGACGAATGTTCCTATATGTAGTGATGGACTATCAGTAAACCACTTTTTATACTATTAATCTGATAGAATCCTGAAAAAATTAAAATAAAATAAATTTAAAGTATATAAAGGATATATAGTATATTTATATATCCAAGTATAGGATATATATGTACAATATTAGGCCTATGATAGTGTGTATAGGCCTAGGATTAGGCCTTAATATTATTTTGCGGTTAAAAATGTTTCTGGTTAGGTTAGGTTAGGTTAGGTTAAGATTCATCAATACAAACTTCGCTCTACCAAGATGGGCTGGTTTTTGAGACAGGATTCCAGGGTGGGGCGGCATACTAGAAGACTGGTCTCACGTACGTGGAGTACAGTAATGTTAATGCACTGGTTAAGCCTTTCATATCTCAAATAACAGTCTTTCCTGATTCAAGACTAAAGTGGAAAAGGTTCAAAGGTTTGTCACCTGACTAGTACCCGAACTGAGGGGTATGAGCTACGAGGAAAGACTACGGGAATTAAACCTCACGTCGTTGGAAGACAGAAAAGTTAGAGGGGACATGATCACACCTACAAGATTCTTAAAGGAATTGATAGGGGTAGATAATGAATTGATTGCAATGATTGATAGAGTCATTGTAAATTTCAGCTTCAATTAATCCTAACAATATCATTGCTCTATTCTTCTTTAGTTTCCTGTCTGCTTCTCTCCCGTTTCCATGTTCCCCGTCTTCTTGTTCCCTGTCCCCTTGTTCCGTCCCCTTGTTCCCTGTCCCCTTGTTCCGTCTCCTTGTTCCCTGTCCCCTGTAACGTGTCATTGTAAATTCTTGATTCCTCCTCATTCTCTTCAGTGACCCCTCATGCTGTCTCACTCACTCATCAAGTGTATTTAATCTTCTCTCTTCCCCCTCACCCCTCACACATCAACCCTGGCTTTGCATTCTTCAAAATCTTCTACTTTAGTTCCAAATCTTTCTGTCTAGTGGATAAGGAGTATCTGTTGCTTAGATGCTCCCTGATCCACTACAACACCATACGTGCTACTTCTGCCTGATTCTCCAACTTGTGTACCAGTGTCTTATTGTGTGTGTTGTGTGTGTGTGTGTGTTGTGTGTTGTGTGTGTGTGGTGTGTGTGTGTGGTGTGTGTGTGTGCTGTGTGTGTGGTTTGTGTTAGCCGTTCCCCTCCATATCCGAGAGCTGAAGCCGCACATGTATTATACAAGTGATGATGGTCGCAGACGGCAGGACCAATGTAGCAAGAGATCAACCCCAGATATATCGTTCTATCAACTTGTATGCTCGCTGTACACTACTTACTGACTAAAAAAAAACACAACACAACCACATTAACCACAAACATACGTCCACCACAACATGTATGTACGGCCTAATATAATATTTCAGCCTTTACTAGTTCGTGCTTTAAACACTCTAAGCAGGTACGACTGGAATATGGTTGCGGAGGCCTTAAACACTTAGCTGGAAACGGCTTGAAGCCAATAAGGCTAGAATCGTGTAGTCCAACAGCTGCCTTGCTTATCATAACAATAGTGTCCGGATCATGCGCACTGGACTGCTCGCGTGACGTGAGAAAACATTGCAACACACATAGTTTCGTCTAATGACTAGAAGTACCAAAAGAAGGTAGTCAACTAAATATCTAGTAAACAATGTTAGTATGGTTATCCGTTCGAGTGCTAGGCACTTAGTACCTTATACTGTAACGATCCTTATGTCCGATTTACAGTGCAAACTCGTGTCTTGCCAATATATACGCCATTGAATATACCAGATTCAGGTCCCGTAACAGTGCATTGATTGGTTCGTGATTCAGTTGTGAGATTAATATGCCAGCTGTTTTAATACCATGACTCAATCGGATTCTGGCCTGTTCCATTAACTGAGCACTGGTCTGGTGCAGGAAAGCAGTCTGTCTGTGGACGGGAACTGTACTGGACTGTACTGTCGAACCCTCTCTCAGCGCTCTCTCGCTCATCGTCCTCTCAGCTTCTCTCCGCTCCACGCTCGGCGCTCTCAATCTCTCTCTCATAAAGCTCTCCTCGCTCTCTCTCATTCTCTCTCTCTCTCTCTATCTCTCTCTCCTCATCTCGTCTCTCTCTCTCTCATCTCTCCTCTCTTCTCTTCTCATCGTATCGTCCTCTTTAGGTGTTCAAGTCTTCAGGCTGTTCCCATTGCCCTCTGTATGTCAGAGTTCGACGCTCCCACGCAAGCTCTACTAGCCCTCGTACTACTCCTACTGTAGAGACAACACACGTCTCACCAACCCTAGTGTTCATTATGTTAAGCGTTCAGCGTTCAGCGTTTGTGTTAGTTGGTGAGTTGTTGTGAGTGAGGTCAAGTCACTCAGAGTGGTTAAATACTCATACTCCTTTTGTTTTATGGGTCCTATGGCTTCACTCAGTGTGGCTGTTATTATAGGAA
>WNGS01168750.1:13824-27432 GCA_020271785.1 Procambarus virginalis | reverse complement strand
ACATGTGGCAGGGCTGGTGTTCACACACAGCTGGCTCACACTACACATGTGGCAGGTGGTGTACACCACAGTGCCATCCATGCAGGGATACACACAGCGGTCATAACATGGGGGGTGTTCAGCTGGCACACTACACATGTGGCAGGTCAAACGTGCCCAAGTGGAGGTGTTACACACAGCTGGCTCACACTACACATGTGGCAGGTGTTAGGCCACCATGTCGGGTTTACACACAGCGCCATCTTGGCAGGTGTCACAACACACACTACACATGTGGCAGGTGTACCGCTGGCCACATACATTGCGGGGTTTACACACAGCTGGCTCACACTACACATGTGGCAGGTGGTGTCACAACACAGCTGGCTCACCATACACAACTGGCAGCTGGTGTCACACACCACAGCTGGCTCACCTACACATGTGGCAGGTGGTGTTACACACACAGCTGGCTCACCCTACACATGGGGCAGGTGGTGTCACACACACAGCTGGCTCACACTACACATGTGGCAGGTGGTGTCATTACACACAGCTGGCTCACACTACACATGTGGCAGGTGGTAGTTACACACAGCTGGCTCACACTACACATGTGGCAGGTGGTGTTACACACCGCTGGCTCACACTACACATGTGGCAGGTGTGTACTACACACAGCTGGCTCACACTACACATGTGGCAGGTGGTGTCACACACAGCTGGCTCACCATACACAACTGGCAGCTGGGTCACACCAACAGCTGGCTCACACTACACATGTGGCAGGTGGTGTTACACACAGCTGGCTCACACTACACATGTGGCAGGGGGTAGTTACACACAGCTGGCTCACACTACACATGTGGCAGGGGGTGTCACACACAGCTGGCTCACACTACACATGTGGCAGGTGGGTGTTACACACAGCTGGCTCACACTACACATGTGGCAGGTGGTATTACACACAGCTGGCTCACACTACACATGTGGCAGGTGGTGTTACACACAGCTGGCTCACACTACACATGTGGCAGGTGGTGTCACACACACAGCTGGCTCACCATACACAACTGGCAGCTGGTGTCACACACACAGCTGGCTCACCATACACAACTGGCAGCTGGTGTCACAATACACAGCTGGCTCACCATACACAAACAGTTAGGTTGTGTAATGTGAGCTTCGGTTGAGTCGAAGCTCATGACACCCACACCACAGCCCCCAGTAACCCCCAGACGAGGGCACCACACCCCCACCCCCTCCCCCCAGACGAGGGCACCACACCCCCACCCCCCTCCCCCCAGACGAGGGCACCACACCCCCACCCCCCTCCCCCCAGACGAGGGCACCACACCCCCCACCCCCCCACCCCAGACGAGGGCACCACACCCCCACCCCCCCTCCCCTAGACGAGGGCACCACACCACCCCCCCCCGCCCCAGCCCCCAGACGAGGGCACCACACCCCCACCCCCCTCCCCCAGACGAGGGCCACCACACCACCCCACCCCCCCACCCCCAGACGAGGCACCACACCCCCCACCCCCCTCCACCCCAGACGAGGGCACCACACCCCCACCCCCCCTCCCCCCAGACGAGGGCGACCACACCCCCACCCCCCCTCCCCCCAGACGAGGCACCACACCCCCACCCCAAAGGAACCTTCCTTACCATGAACCCTCTCTGTCACGTGGCTACCGTGAGTTCAAGGATGGTAGGTCTTTGCTCGCTGGTTTAATACAATCTACGATCAGGTGACAAAGATTAGGCAAGAAGAAGGTTGGGCAGACTGCATCTTCTTTGACTGTTGGGAAGACTTTGACACAGTTCCCTATAGGAGGCTGGTACATAAGTTGGAGAAACAGGCAGGAGTAACTGGTAGGGCGCTACAGTGGATAAGGGATTTGATTTGCCAGTGAATTTGTCACCTAAGTAATAGGAAGCAGAGAGTTACTGTGAGGTGAGACTCCGATTGGCGTGATGTCACAAGCAGAGTCCCAAAGGGCTCTGTACTCGTCCAATCCTGTTTCTGATATATATAAAATATCTTCCAGAGGGTACTGACTCGTTCATCTCAACGTGAAAGAATGGTCTAACAAATGGTTGTTAGAGTTTAACCTGAACAAATGTAATGTAATAAAGATAGGTGTAGGGAGCAGGAGGCCAGATACAGTGTATCATTTGGGAGGAGGAAATTTTTCTAAGAATCAGAGAGAAAGACCTGGGGGTTGATACACAGCCAGACCTGTCCCCTGAAGCACACAGAAAGAGGATAACCTCAGCGGCATATGCCAGGCTGGCCAACATAAGAACGGTCTTTAGAAACTTGTGTAAGGAATCATTCAGAACCTTGTATACCACTTATGTCAGACAAATCCTGGAGTATGCAGCTCCAGCATGGAGTCCATATCTCATCAAGCATTCAACTAATTGGAGAAAGTTCAGAGGTTTGCCACCAGACAAGTGCCCGAACTAAGGGGCATGAGCTATGAGGAGAGACTACGGGAATTAAACCTCACATCGCTGGAAGACAGAAAGATTAGAGGGGGGGGGGGCATGATCACCACATACAAGAATGTTAAGAAATTGAGTAGGTAGTCAAAGATAGGTTATTCATCACAAGGGGCACATGCACTATGAGACACAGATGGAAATTGAGTGCTCAAATGAGCCTTAGAGACATTAGAACGAATTTTGTTAGTGTCCAGAGTAATTAATAAATGGAATGCATTAGGAAGTGATGTGGTGGAGGCTGACTCCATACACAGTTTCAAGGTGTAGATATGATAGAGCCCAGTAGGCTCAGGAACCTGTATACCAGTTGATACACAGTTGAGAGGCGGGACCAAAGAGCCGAAGCTCATCCCCGGCAAGCACAACTAGGTGGATACAGTCGTGGTGGATGGATGTGGGTTGGGAAGCACCAGCATTACTAATGAACTGGGAGGGATAATTAGAATACATCAAATTGAAAAAGTATACACGAGTGAATGAAAAACTGGTAAACTGACTCAAATCATAATTAAGTAAAAAATAAATAGACATAGTGTAATTGATAATAAGTGTTGAACACATTGTATCATTGTGAAGTAGTGGAGGTGACCTCGCACTGGCCGCGACCTCACCAGCTTCAGTCTGACTGACTGTGATCTGAGGTCGGCCGCGCCCTTATCTGACTACACTGTGTAGAGAGACGCCTGGATACTCACTTGCCTATATTGTGTAGCAGATCGTGTAAGGTAAGTAGAACACCTGATGGCTAAGGTTAATTATTGCAATGATGAGATCAGGAAGGGTGTCCAAGCATTATCAGGGATGAAGAAGAAGATAAGTTTGTAGAGAAGGGTATTGGGAAATTTGTTTAGAAGAGGAGCGTTTGGATGAGAGGATTTTATCCTGTGTATAGATAGTGAGATCTTTCAACAAATACATACAAGATTGAGAGACAAAAAACAAGAGCTTGGGGACTGTATTCAGGGAGAAATTAGGAAGAGTAGGGAAGCATGGGAAAGTGAATGTCCTCGGCTTGCAAATGAACTAGGCAGGACTAACAGCATGTCTAGTGAGAGGGGCATTAGTTGGGGCTGGAGTAGCTAGTGTGGAAGAGACAGATGGTATCCAGGGAGGAGCGACCAGCATGTCGTGCATCACTGAGGAGGTCAATTATCTTCCATGGATTATTCGAATCTACAGCAACATCAAGGCATGAAAGGATACAAATGGAAAAAATTTAGTTACATGTGATTTTGAGATGCATTAGTGCCAAAATGGCAGGAAATGAGGTGGAACTTAGCTGCCGAATTGTACCTTACAACTGCAACAAGAAGCGACCTATCCTGGTACAGTTTTCTAATGAAGAGGCAGTGGATTACATAATGAAACTCAAACATTTACTCAGAGACAGCGAAGGCTATTACAACGTGTTTATTGAGAGATATATGACGAAGATGAACAAGTAGCCCACAAGGCGAGCTGATCTGCACGCTGCTGGGACCCTATCCTCCCTGCTAGCCCCCACCAATCCTTCCAAGTCACTCCCTCCTCAAATCAGCCCTCCCATCCCTCCCCCCCCCCCCTGCCCCCAACAACTCCCCTGCCCCTTCCTTCGCACTTGCACCCATTCAACCTGCTACATCACACTATTCAAGGACTCTATCGGGCCAGCCTTACCTTCCCCAAATCAACCATCCCACCCTTCCCCCCCCCCCTCCCCCCCAAACTCCCCTGCCCCTCCTGCCCCCATTGTATTCAATTCCATCTGCTCTCTCCCACCTTCCAATGACCCCTCATCCCCCTCAACCCCCAAACCCCACCCAACCCTCACAACCTCGTCTGCACCTATCTCCCCATATAACCCCCTCAGCTTGCGATCCCCCCCCCCCCCTCACCTCATCCCCCATATCCCTCTTCCCCCCTTCTACCCCCCAAACCCACACCTACCCCTGATTCCCCCCTGACTAATACAATCTATTTTCACTCTACCACCCATGCTCTATTCTCCCCTCATCCTCTTCATCCACACTATCCTTCTCCCACCCCCACCCCTCCAACCTCTCAACCTCTATCTGACTCTCAGCCTCACTCTACCTCCCCCCAACCCCAACCCTCTATGCCATTCAGAACCTCCCTAATTTTCAGACCCTTATGCCCTTCCTACTCGCCCTCCCCCTAGATGCCCAGACCCCATTCGCCCCCCCCCCCAGACACCCCCCCCCCAGTCCTCTTCAGATCCCCAGAAAAAGAGTGAGCTGCTCGTATCCGAGTTTCCAAGAAAAGTCTCAAGGTTTCGTACACCAATGCTGATGGGGTATTCAATGAAGCAGAAGAATAAAAAATGATTTAGTGAGGCAGATCATGTCATAGTTACAATAGTGGAAACTAAAATATATGACATGATCTTGGATGCAATCTTTCCAGAGGGCACTAAGTGATAAGAAAATAAAGACACAGAGACAGGGAGGGGTAGTGGCACTCCTAATAAAGCAGAAATGGAAGTTCGATGACCTGGAAATCGGGGTAACAATGAAAGCACAAGCTCCATGCATCGAACTCCAACACCAGATGGGAGGAAGATTGTGATCTTGGAAATCTACAATTCCCCACCAAACAGTTAAAGGTATGAGGCAGGAGTATGATGACAACAATAAGGCATGTATAGATGAACTGCAGATGGCAGTAACATTAGCTCACAGAATGAAAGCGAAACTGCTGGTCATGGGGGACCAAAATCACGGAGAGATCAATTGGGAATCAAGAAATCCCCATTGGGAAGAAAATGTGGGGAGCAAAGTTAGTAAACATTATAGACAGAAATTTCCTAACACAACATGTGAAAAGACACCAGGGAAAGAGGAGGGGATACACCGAACCTATTAGACCTGATTTTCACCCAGAACGTAGAAGACATCGAGAATTTGGGACATGAAATGCCTCTAGGGGCCAGTGACCATTGTATCCTAGTCTTTGAGTACATAATGGAACTCAAACTTGTGACCAAGGGACAAGAGGTCTGGGAAAGGAGAGTTGACTACAGGAAAGGGGACTATAGGAGGATAAGCAACTACCTGGGAGAAGTGCAGTGGGAGGTAGAAATTAGAGGAAAGACAGTCCAAGATATGATGGACCTAGTCATATGGAAATGCAAGGAGGCCGAAGAAAAATTTATACGACAGTAAAGGAAAAAAGTAGGAGGGAATATAATAATCCATGGTTTAATAGACAGTATCAGGAAACAAAAATGAGAAGCAGGTGGGAGTAGAGGAAGTACAGAAGACAAAAGACAGAGAACAACAGGATTAGATGTAACAGAGCTAGGAATGATTACATTAACATAAGAAAAGTATTGGAAAGAAATTATGAGAACGATATTGAGATCAAAGCGAAAAAGCAACCTAAATTACTACATAGCCATATAAGAAGAAAAATATCGGTGAACGACCAAGTGATAAGACTAAGGAAAACAGAAGTGGCATATATAGAAAGTGAGAAGGAAATCTGCTAGACACTGAATGACAGTTTTCATGGAGTGTTCGGAATCGAGCCTGAGCAACTCCCATTGTTAGAAGAGGAGATTACCCTAGATGAAAGACTATCAGATATAGAGGTTACACAGAGGAGGTAATGAAACAGCTGACAACACTGGATGCAACTAAACCAGTTGAACCAGACAATGTATTGCCATGGATACTAAAAGAGGCAGAGCAGGCCCTCAGCGTGCCTCTGGCAAGGATCTTAAATGAGTCACTTATGTTGGGAGAATTGCCCAGTTGCTGGAAAAAGGCAAATGTCGTACCAATTTTCAAAAAAGGTGATAGGGAGGAGGCACTTAAATATAGACCAGTATCTGACAAGCATCCCCTGCAAAATACTTGAAAGAATAATTAGACTAGACTTGTTAGAGTAGGTTTGTAAACAAACATCAACATTGGATCTGGAAAGGAAAATCATGCCTAACAAACTTTTTGGAATTTTATGATAAAATAACGAATAAGGCAGGACGGACAGAGAAGGATGGGCAGACTGCATATTTTGGACTGCCAAAAAGACTTTGATACAGTACCGCACATTAAACTACTATTCAAACTTGAGAGGCAGGCAGGAGTAAGCGGAAAGGCCCTAGCATGGGTAAGGAACTACCTAACAGGAAGGAGCCAGAGAGTAACGGTAAAGGGCGAAAATTCAGACTGACGAACAGTAACGAGTGGAGTACCTCAAGGATCGGTGCTGGGACCAATTCTATTTCTAATATACGTTAATGACATGTTTACAAGAGTAGAATCCTAAATGTCGATGTTCGCAGATGACGCAAAATTAATGAGAAGAGTTGTGACAGATGAGGATTGTAGGATCCTCCAAGAGGACTTGAACAGGTTGCAGAGATGGTCAGAGAAATGGCTACTGGAGTTCAACACGAGCAAATGTAAAGTTCTGGAAATGGAATTAGGTCATAGGAGACCAAAGGGACAGTACACAATGAAGAGGAACTGCCTACCTGTGACGATTTGAGAAAGAGACCTGGGAGTGAACGTAACATCCAATCTGACTCCTGTGGCACATATAAATAGGATAACAACAGCAGCGTACTCTACACTGGCAAAAGTTAGAACATTATTCAGAAACCTAAGTAAGGAGGCCTTTAGGGCGTTTTACACTGCCTACATGAGGCTAGTCATAGAGCATGCTGCACCATCATGAAGTTCCGACCTGAAGAAACTCATGAGGAAACTGAAAAAGATTCAGATGTTTGTGAGGAGGCTCGTCCCAGTGTTACGAGGGATGGGATTTGAAGAGCGCCTGAAGGAACTGAACCTTTTGACGCTAGAAGAAAAGAAGGGAGAGCGGGGGATATGATAGGAACATATTAAATACTCTGTGGACTTCACAGAGTGGAACTAGGAGAAATGTTCACAACGAATACTTACAGAACGAGGGGACATGGGTGGAAGCTGAAAACTGAGATGAGTCACAGAGATGTTAGGAAGTTTTCTTTTAGCGTGAGAGTAGTGGAAAAATGGAATGCACTTAAGAAGCAGGGTGTGGAAGCAAACTCTATTCATAATTTTAAAACTAGATATGATAGGGAAATAGGACCGGAGTCATTGCTGTAAACAACTGATGGCTAGAAAGGCCGGATCCAAGAGTCATTGCTCGCCCTGCAGGCACAAATAGGTGAGTACACACACATACACACGAGGGGGCATCGCGGCTGAGTGGATAGCGCTCGGGGGTTCTAATAGCCTGGGTTAGATTCCCAGCGGAGGCTGAAACAAATGGACTGTTTCTTTCACCCTGGTGCATCTGTTCATCTAGCAGTAAATAGGTACCTGGGAGTTAGGCAGCTGCCACGATCTGCAAATGGAAAATACGTGGATCAATCAGGCATGTAAGGAAGCAAGGCAGCTAAGCACAAGGGCTTGGAGAAACTAGAGAAACAACAGGACACCAGAGAGCAGAGAGAGATACCAGAGGGCCAGAAATGGGTTCTTCAGTGTGAGGAGAGAAGCAGAGACAGTTTGAAAAGGACATAGCAAGTAAAACCAAGACCCAACCAACACTGCTCCACAGTCACATCAAGACGAAAACAACAGTGAAAGAACAGGTAATGAAACTGAAAAAGGCAGAGGATGGGTACACAGAGAATGAAAAAGAGGTGTTTTTTAAGAACTCGGCAAGAGAGTTCAGGAGGTCTTCACAATAGAGCAAGGAGAAGTCCCGGAACTAAGAGGGGGTGGCGACAAACTAAGCAGACATGGAAGATATTGAAATTACCAGAGATGAGGTTAAGAGGTATCTGCTCGATCTAGACGTGACTAAGGCAGTTAGACCTGACGGAATCTCATCATGGATAATAAAAGTGGGGGCAGAATCACTTTGTGTGCCACTATCTATGGAGTATAAAAAGTCACTGGAAACTGGAGACCTACCAGAAAGATAAAAGACAGGTAATGTAGTCTCAATTCTCAAAACGGGCATAGGCAGGAGGCCCTAGACTACAGGCCGTGTCCTCAACTTGTATATCATGCCAGGTGATGGTGACGATCGTGAGAAAAAGCCTGGTAGCACATCTGGAGAGAATGTGCTTTCACTCTGTAACACTCCATCAACATGGGTTCAGGGTATAAGAGCATGGGTTCAGGTTTAATAGAATTTTACGATCAAGCATTAATCAAGAATGAGAAGGATGGGCAGACTGCATTTTCTTGGACTGACAGAAAGCGTTTGACACAATATCCCATAAGAGACTGATGCTTTGACACAGTATCCAGCTTGATGGAGATACAAGCTGGAGTAAGTGTTAAGGTGCGCCAGTGGATAAGGAAACACCTAAACAACAGGAAGCAGAGAGTTACTGTGAGGGGTGGGACCTCAGACTGTCGTGATGTCACCAGCGGAGTCCCACAGGGTTCTGTACTCTAACCTATTCTGTTTCTGATTTCGTAAATGATCTTCCAGAGAGTATAGATTCATTCCTATCAATGTTTTCTGATGATGCTTAAATTATGGGAAGGATTAAGGCTGAGGAGAGCGGCAAGAGGCTACAGGATGACCTGGACAGGCTGACAGAATGGTCTAACAAATTGCTACTAGAGTTTAACTCAAATAAGTGCAAAGTGATGAAGATACGCGTAGGGAGCAGGAGGTCAAATTCAAGTTACCAGCCGAGAAAAGAAATCCTTCAGGAGTCAGGAAGAGAGAAAGATCTAGTGATTTATATCACATCAGACCTATCCCTTGAAGCCCACATCAAAAGGATAACATCAGCGGCGAATGCAAGGCTGGCGAACAAAATAACTGCATTCAGAAATTTGTGTAAGGAATCATTCAAAACCTTGTATATTTCATAAGTCAGACCAATACTGGAATATGCGGCTCTAGCTTGGAGTCCACATCTAGTCAAACACAAAACGAAGTTAGAAAAGGTTGAGAGGTATGCCACCAGGCTAGTCCACGAGCTAGGTATGAGTTAAGAGGAAAGATTGCTGGAACTGAACCTCACGGCACTGGAAGACAGAAGAGTTAGGGGAAATATGGTCACTATCTACAAAATCCTCGGAGGAATTGTTAGGGTAGATAAAGATAAACTGTTGAGCACTGGTGGGACGCGAACAAGGGAACACAGGTGGAAACTGAGTACCCAAATGAGCCACAGGGACTTTAGAGAAAACTTTCAGTGTCAGAGTAGTTAACAGGTGGAATATGCATTAAGCAGTGATGTGGTGGAGGCAGACTCCATACAGTTTCAATTGTAGATGTGATAGAGCTAAGGAATCTGTACACCGGTTGATTGACAGTTGCGAGGCGGGATCTAAGAGCTAACCCCTCCGCAAGCACAACTAGGTGAGTAAAACTAGGTGAGTACACAGTAGCCCCGTGGGCACCCAGTGATCACGTGTTAACGTCACATCGACGGGTGTTACAACAAGCTGCAGTATTAGTGCTCAGCTTAGTGCCTCAATCACTCGGGCTGTCCATAGGTGCCAGTCAGCCACTCCTTATGACACTCGCCCAACCACTTGGGTTGGACGGTAGAGTTTTTATTATTATTAACATCTTTATTGACAAAATTAATTACAATTTTGCCTAATCTGAGGATTTTGATAGTCTGATTAAAGTGAGGATAATGCTAGTATTCACTGTCACGCAGGACAGAGGGTCATACATAAGACAATAGGTCTAAACTGTAGGCTGAAGCACATATATATCACGGTTACAATCAATGTTTTAATATATGGATATGTGAAAACAAGTTTCTACTGTGCACTGCCACACAAGGGCAGGGATGGGTTCATAGGTGATGCAGCTTAGAAGTAATATACATAAAAATTGTTCTTCATTCTTTAAAATGGACAAGCAAATTTTGGGTAAATTGTTAGAGCGACGGTCTCGCTTCATGCAGGTCGGCGTTCAATCCCCGACCGTCCAAGTGGTTGGGCACCATTCCTTTGCCCCCGTCTCATCCCAAAACCTTATCCTGACCCTTTCCCAGTGCTATATAGTCGTAATGGCTTGGCGCTTTCTCCCGATAGTTCCCTTCCCTTCCTTATGGCACCCCCCCCCCGTCCTAGAAGCACAATAGATGTGCCTGTGTAAAGTTTAACCCTGAGACCACTCCCTCCAGACACCCACTAGTCGAACAGCTGCATCAGGGTGACAAACACCCACAAGTCATACCGCTGCATCAGGGTGACAGAATACCAATATTATTGTTTCCACTTAATCCTTCACTAATATGATGCATTTAAAGAGCTCAGCTTACTATTTAATAGACGTTTATTCATGTTCTCACTCCCCCGTGTGCCGGCCAGAGACACCACACACACAGTGTACACGGAAGCTCCTTCTAAGCTTCAACATTTTATGTCATAAGGAATCAAACATAATAATTTGACCCCATCTGCCCGAAAAGAGGAAACAGCACTCAAGGACACCTGTGACTTATCCTGCACAGGCGGTCATGCTGGGTGCTTCCTGTACGGGTGCACCACATGTGCTTCTTGTACGGGTGCACCACATGTGCTTCTTGTACGGGTGCACCACATGTGCTTCCTGTACGGGTGCACCACATGTGCTTCTTGTACGGGTGCACCACATGTGCTTCCTGTACGGGTGCACCACATGTGCTTCCTGTACGGGTGCACCACATGTGCTTCCTGTACGGGTGCACCACATGTGCTTCCTGTACGGGTGCACCACATGTGCTTCCTGTACGGGTGCACCACATGTGCTTCCTGTACGGGTACACCTATAGTGCTTCCTGTACGGGTACACCACATGTGCTTACTGTACGGGTGCACCACATGTGCTTCCTGTACGGGTACACCACATGTGCTTACTGTACGGGTGCACCACATGTGCTTCCTGTATGGGTGCACCACATGTGCTTCCTGTACGGGTGCACCACATGTGGTTACTGTACGGGTGCACCACATGTGCTTCCTGTACGGGTGCACCACATGTGCTTCCTGTACGGGTACACCTATTGTGCTTCCTGTACGGGTGCACCACATGTGCTTCCAGTACGGGTACACCTATTGTGCTTCCTGTACGGGTGCACCACATGTGCTTCCTGTACGGGTACACCTATTGTGCTTCCTGTATGGGTGCACCAC
Source organism: Procambarus virginalis (assembly GCA_020271785.1). Lineage (NCBI taxonomy): Eukaryota > Metazoa > Arthropoda > Malacostraca > Decapoda > Cambaridae > Procambarus > Procambarus virginalis. The sequence continues at coordinate 15,842 of WNGS01168750.1, read as the reverse complement.
ATGTGCTTCCTGTACGGGTGCACCACATGTGCTTCCTGTATGGGGGCACCACATGTGCTTCCTGTATGGGTGCACCACATGTGCCTCCTGTACGGGTGCACCACATGTGCTTCCTGTATAGGTGCACCACATGTGCTTCCTGTATGGGTGCACCACATGTGCTTCCTGTATGGGTGCACCACATGTGCTTCCTGCATGGGTGCACCACATGTGCTTCCTGTATGGGTGCACCACATGTGCTTCCTGTATGGGTGCACCACATGTGCCTCCTGTACGGGTGCACCACATGTGCTTCCTGTATGGGTGCACCACATGTGTTTCCTGCATGGGTGCACCACATGTGCTTCCTGTATGGGTGCACCACATGTGTTTCCTGTTTGGGTGCACCACATGTGCTTCCTGTATGGGTGCACCACATGTGCTTCCTGTATGGGTGCACCAGATGTGCTTCCTGTATGGGTGCACCACATGTGCTTCCTGTATGGGTGCACCACATGTGCTTCCTGTATGGGTGCACCAGATGTGCTTCCTGTTTGGGTGCACCACATGTGCTTCCTGTATGGGTGCACCAGATGTGCTTCCTGTATGGGTGCACCACATGTGCTTCCTGTATGGGTGCACCAGATGTACTTCCTGTATGGGTGCACCACATGTGCTTCCTGTATGGGTGCACCAGATGTGCTTCCTGTACGGGTGCAACACATGTGCTTCCTGTATGGGTGCACCACATGTGCTTCCTGTATGGGTGCACCACATGTGCTTCCTGTATGGGTGCACCAGATGTGCTTCCTGTATGGGTGCACCACATGTGCTTCCTGTATGGGTGCACCACATGTGCTTCCTGTATGGGTGCACCACATGTGCTGCCTGTACGGGTGCACCACATGTGTTTCCTGTATGGGTGCACCACATGTGCTTCCTGTATGGGTGCACCACATGTGCTTCCTGTGTGTGGACGTGCGGCGATAATAGCACACAAAAAGCTTTGATGACACAGAGTGGAGTTCTGTGAGGATTTATATATAGAATAAATCCCCGAAGAAAAACAGGGTATTTTGATACGTTCGTGGGTTGTTGTATTGATGTCAGGAGTAGTATGTGAAGCATGTATCGTGAATATTGATGTCAGTAGTAGTTTGTGAAGGATGTATCGTGACTATTGATGTCAGTAGTAGTATGTGAAGCATGTATCGTGACTATTGATGTCAGTAGTAGTATGTGAAGGATGTATCGTGAATATTGATGTCAGTAGTAGTATGTGAAGCATGTATCGTGACTATTGATGTCAGTAGTAGTATGTGAAGCATGTATCGTGACTATTGATGTCAGTAGTAGTATGTGAAGCATGTATCGTGACTATTGATGTCAGTAGTAGTATGTGAAGCATGTATCGTGAATATTGATGTCAGTAGTAGTATGTGAAGCATGTATCGTGAATATTGATGTCAGTAGTAGTATGTGAAGCATGTATCGTGAATATTGATGTCAGTAGTAGTATGTGAAGCATGTATCGTGAATATTGATGTCAGTAGTAGTTTGTGAAGCATGTATCGTGATTATTGATGTCAGTAGTAGTTTGTGAAGCATGTATCGTGATTATTGATGTCAGTAGTAGTTTGTGAAGCATGTATCGGAATATTGATGTCAGTAGTAGTTTGTGAAGCATGTATCGTGAATATTGATGTCAGTAGTAGTATGTGAAGCATGTATCGTGAATATTGATGTCAGTAGTAGTATGTGAAGCATGTATCGTGAATATTGAGCAGCGCGGGACACATGGTTCCAGTAATCCCACGTTGAGACACTGATGTGACTGAACTGTTCTCGTTATTGTTCTCTTGATGTTCATCATGTTGATGTAACATATACATTAGCATGACATAAACGTTTGTTAACACTAACTGGGACACTGATATATGGAGCATATATTTCTATATGCAAACTGGTCTTCTTTTTGTGGGGAAATTCAAAATGTTTGCTAACAAATCCGAACAGAAAAAACAGGATGTTGAATATTG
>WNGS01168747.1:0-15046 GCA_020271785.1 Procambarus virginalis | reverse complement strand
GTTCACCTTTAGGTATTCTTTACCCAGCACAGCACGCCACTGCTTTTCCTGATTTTACCGAATACAGGTGTATTTGCGGAGAGGCAGAGGCCGACAGGTACGGACGGCATGGCCTTCTCTGCCAAAGGACAGAGGATGGCATGCTTTGTCGCCATTTTGTCCTTGTGGTGCTGCAGTTGGGCTGTTTCTGCAAGTGGCGCTTGTTTTGTCATCCTTATCGCCTTGTTGGTCCTTCAGGTGGTTCTGGGGGGGGGGAGGTCCTCCCCGATGGGGAGTGTCTGCTTGCCCTGGTTGGTGTTTTCCTGGCTCACCGGTTTCAGGTTCCTGGTGCCCTGGCGGACATTCCATCTGGGTCCCTGACAGCCTTGGTTTCAGCGCTGCTTGCTTAGTGTCTGTTCCCTGGGGGTTTTACCACAGCTCACCTTTTTCAGATGCTCGGTCTAGTTCGTTACAGGTCCGGTTTGGTCTTCTCCTCGAGTCTTTGCACCTGGTGATTTTGAGTAGTCTATTACCTCCTGTTTGGTGATCAGGGGGATTTGTTGCTGGTGTCCCACCTATGTGCTTCGTAGAGGTGTGGCAGTATGGGGTTTCCTGGTGGTCCTTCCTTTTTCTTTTTGTCTCTTTGTAGGTATACTTTGCTTTTTATTGAGGTGGTCTTGTCCTTTTTTCTAGTGGTTGTTTCAGTACCGTCTTCATATGCTGCATTCTGTCGCCTCATATCGTACAGTGTTGGCGGAGCCGCTATGGCTTGTTTTCGCTTTGCATGTTCCTTCTGAACCGTTTCACAAGCTGTCTTAGGTGGTGTTTCACCTCCGGCCTACTCATGCATCGCCTGAGCAATCCTGGTCTTTGGACATGATGCTCTTATATCTTCCGCTCGGTTGGTTGTGGCCCCTTCAGTTCCGGATTGTTTCTCAGAGGTTTCTGCTCCTTTGGGTTCTGGTGTCAGGTTTGTTTGTTGCAGCAGTTCTTGTTTTTCTGGTGAGGTTGGGTCGGCTGTTTTTCCGATCCCTGGGGTTGTTGCTTGGTTGGTTTTGGCCAGGGGTGTATCATCTTGTGTCCGGTTGTGGCTCTCAGCCATTGCCTGCGTGCCGTGTCCAATGCGGCCCTGGACGCGATTTGAGTTGCCCGGGTTCCCTTCATCCCTATTTTGGGGTTCCAGTTTCCGCAGGTCATCCAAGGGGTCCTTTTGGTGTTGCCTGTTGTCTTGCTTTGGGGTTTTTAGGTGCGGGGTTTCCTCCTCCCGGATTTGTCCTTCTTTTGTACCTTTGGGTACCGGCTTTGGGTAGGTAGCTCCGTTGAGCCAAAGGGGCTCCCCCCAGAAAACCAACATTGTATGTAATGAAACGCTTTTTCTGGGTGAGACCCGGAGGCTCCCCGGTAACTCTCCCTTCCCCATTCGGCAGGGTTTTTCGCGTGTTTTGACATCCAGCCTTGAAATGAGAAGTGGATAGCTGGCACGATGGGTCTGGGGCTCCCCCTTCTGCCTCTTGGGGGGGGGGAGCTGGTCAGACAAGTGGCGCGGCAAGTGTGACGTCATGCTCGTTTTTCAGTTGGGGAGTTCTGTTTACTTGTTAGTTTTCTGTAGTAGTTTTAACCAGATTAGGGGTTTGTTTTGGGGTGCCTACCTCTCTGGGTGCCTGGCTCGGTTGATGGCAGACATACAATGCTCCACACACATGTGCATTTCTATAGGCCATTACTCCTCGTGCCTCTCTAAGGGGGCTGGTTCTGGCTCGTGGTCCCCCGGTAGGCCTAGAACTCCATGCACACTGACTAATGCCAAAATCTAATAATATACATATCAACCTGGATAGCTCCGGAAGCCTCAGGGTCTCTCCCAGAAAATGGCGTTTCGTTACATTCAATGCTGGGTTTTGAAGGCAGTTTTGATGTTAGCCAGCCTTGCATATGCCGCTGATGATATTCTATTGTTGTGGGCTTTAGGAGACAGGATTGGCATGATATTAACTCCTAGATCTTTCTGTCCATTTCAAGAAGGACTTCATCTCCCATTTGGTATCTTGCATTTGGCCTCCTGTTCCTTCTGCCTAGTTTCATTACCTTACATTTACTTGGGTTGAACTTTAGTAGCCATTGTTGGATCATTCCTTCAGTTAGTCAGGTCATTTTGTAGCCTCATGCTATCTTCCTCGGTCTTAATCCTCCTCATAATTTTTGCATCATCAACTAACATTGAGAGGAACGAGTCTATTGCCTCTGGAAGATCATTTACATATATCAGAAACAGGATAGGTCCAAGGATTGAACCCTGTGGGACTCCACTGGTGATTGCCACTCTGAGACCTCACCCTCACAGTGATTCTCTATCTTCTGTGTCTTAGGTACTCCCTTATCTAATGGAGTACCTTCCCTTTCACTCCTGCCTGCATTTCCAGCTTGTGCACTAGTCTCCTATGGGGTTCTGTGTCAAAAGACTTTCTGGCAATCCAAAAATATGCAGTCTGCCCACCCTTTTCTTTCTTGCCTGATTTTTGTTGCCTGGTCATAGAATTCAAATAAACCTGTGAGGCAAGATTTGCCATCCCTGATCCCATGCTGATGCTGTGTTACAAAGTTCTTTTGCTCCAGATGTTTCACTAGTTTTTTTCCCCTCACAGTCTTCTCTATCACCTTGCATGGTATGCAAATTAGTGACACTGGCCTGTAGTTCAGTGCCTCCTGTCTGTCACTCTTCTTGTATATGGGGACTACATTAGCTGTCTTCCAAATTTTTGGTAGTTTTCTTATTACCAGTGATTTGTTGTACACCATGGAGAATGGCAGGCATATTACTTCTGCTTCTTCATATGTTGTGGCCATTGATCTCTTTTTTTTTTTTTTTTTGTCATGATACCTGTGGTTCTTTCTCTTCCATGGGAAGTGCCCTTTCTTACTTTCTTCTCCCTGGATATATGCTTCAGGAGCCACAAGGGGCTTCCCCCAGAAAACCAGTGTGCCCCAGTGGCTCCCTAACACCCTCCCTCCCCTAGGGCATCGTGGTGGTCTCCATCATCATCATAACTGGTTGTGGAGCAGGCGGCTTACACGCTCTGCTTTCTTCTTTTCCCCAAAACGAGGGAAATGGGAGGTGGGGCTAACTAGCTTGTGCTAGTTTCAGGAAGTTTGCATTGTTGGGGGGAGTTCTTTGGCTGTTTTGAGACTGCGGTCTCATTTCTAACTAAACAGTGGTTTGTTTTATTTCACTAACTTTCTGGGTGCCTTCTCTTAATGGTGGCTGACATGAATAAATTTACATAAAATTTTTCATAGAGCCACTGCTTGCTGTGCCTCTCTAAGGGGCCAGGTTCTGGCTCATTGTCCCTGGTAAACCAATAAGAACTCCGCAACTAATAGCACCTTCTAGTCTGGCACTATATCAGTATAGTAGCTTCAGGGAGCCACCAGTGCTCACCCAGAAACTGGCATTTCATTACATTCATTGCTGGCTTTTTCTTTATCTAAACAATATCTGCTTTCACTATTTTCCTTCTGTTTTTCTCAAGAGCTGTTGCCTATGATTGACAGACTGACAAATTTTGAGACTCATGGCTCAAGGCTCATTCCTGCTTTATATACTATACATATATTGTACAATATTAATACATAGTAAAACATGGGACAGAGAGCTAAAAAGCTTCCTCTAATGTATGTATATAATATCATGGCCACAGGAATTGATGCACCCAGAGATTCGTTTAGTCGATGGTTAATGGAACGGAAAGTCGTGGACCACGGTTGGGATCCACTTCTTCCCAGCCAATGTTTTCCTGAGGTGAGCCAGTCCATGTATCGGGAAATCATGAATGACATCCCCATCAAACTTCAGCGGCCGAAGTTCACAGGTGAAGCCAGGAAGCAGCTCTCTAAATATGCTGAGGCAGCTAAAAGAATGATAGAAACCAGGTACAGTAAATATAACATCTATAACGAGTGGTTTTGCACTCCTTTTTTGACACCTTTTCTTATTAATAATTGAATTATTGTTGATAATTGAATTAACAGTTAACTTCAGTTTTTACTCTCCCACTTACATTTTGTATATCGGTTTCTTCAACATTCTTTGCTCTATTATTAGGTATCCCTGGGAAGGGGATTCTAGAGATGCCTTGTGGTTTTGTCCTTTTTATTTATTGGATTTATTGATTTTTAACAGATAATATCTTAAGAATGCCTCTTAGCATTGATTTGAAATTTTCAAGTTTTATTTACATACATCAGGCAGCTTTCTGTTCAAATTGAGCAGAATAGTCCCTGGATTTCATTTTAAAACATTTTTAGATTTGGGTTTTATCTGTTCAATGCTGCAATATTGAGAAAGCATAACATAAATAATGCTATATATATATTCTCATATACAGGATTTGGGTGGTCAGTAAAAATTAAAGCTTTAGTTCCAGGTAGTGTTTAAGAAAATGTTTATAAAATTGGCATATCGAGGATAAATAGAACATCGAGTATAATGCAGGCGATGAGTCACAATAACTTGGCTAAAGTATGTTGACCAGACCACACACTAGAAGGTGAAGGGACGACGACGTTTCGGTCTGTCCTGGACCATTCTCAAGTCGATTCTTGAGAATCGACTTGAGAATGGTTCAGGACGGACCGAAACGTCGTCGTCCCTTCACCTTCTAGTGTGTGGTCTGGTCAACATCGAGTATAATGAAACTCTCCTAAAAGGGCATCAGTTGCTCCCCACAGCTCATGCACTGGCATCCCAGGGCCAATATTATGTCACCAAGTATTTCAGATGTTCTCATTGGCTCACCGTAGACTGTGACATAAATAAACAACCACCTGGAATCCACAAGTGAGGGAAACAGTTGTGTTGTGTTAGTTGACTCTTCAGAGGTTAGTCGACCCTCTGAAGAGTCAACTAACACAACACCTGTACCCTTTATTAGACTATTTTACAGGAACTTCTTTTCGACAGCTCATAAAATGGAGGAAAGGGTCCTGAAAGATATTGTTGATAGGAACGTTATCCCTATAGACAAAAATCAGAAAATACAATTGGCGATTTACTATAAAACCAAAAAAATGGCCAGCATACTTATGAAAAACTCTCCAGACACAAAGCAGAATGCCTTGAAGGAAACCAACATCGGCTATGCCGAGCGAGCGCTATGTCATGGGTTCGTATCCTGGCCGGGGAGGATTTACTGGGCGCAATTCCTTAACTGTAGCCTCTGTTTAACGCAACAGTAAAATGTGTACTTGGATGAAAAAACGATTCTTCGCGGCAGGGATCGTATTCCAGGGACCTGCCCGAAACGCTACGCATACTAGTGGCTGTACAAGAATGTAACAACTCTTGTATATATCTCAAAAAAAAAAAAAAAAATGCCCACTTGGGGACTGTAAGCCCCAAAGAACTCAGTATATAGGCAAGACAACAATGTCTTTCCAGGTGATTAACAATGCATAAACAACAGGGCCCATAAAGGAACATATAATCTCCTCTCACAACCAGGGGCCAGATTCACGAAAGCACTTACGCAAGCACTTACGAACCTGAACATCTTTTCTCAATCTTTGGAGGCTTTGTTTGCAATTATTAAACAGCTAATGAGCTCCGAAGCACCAGGAGGCTGTTTATAAATATAACAACAGTTAAATGGGACGTTTTCATGCTCGTAAACTGCTTAATAAATGTAACCAAAGCCGTCAAAGATTGAGGAAAGATGTACACGTTCGTAAGTGCTTGCGTAAGTGCTTTCGTGAATCTGGCCCCAGACCATTACCAGAGAAGTCTTAACAAACAACACAGAAATCATCGATAGATACAACGATAGCAGGCGGCTCGACATCTGTGAGGCACTACACATCAAAAAGGCAACACCAGCAGTCAACAGCCAATTAATACACAACTATATTCTACCCACTTCAAGACTCCGAACCAATATAGAAGCATCAAGAGGAAGTATGGGCTAATAGGCCCTCTGCAGTTACTTCCATTCTTATGCTCTCATATCCAATTAATACCCATAGTTTCGTGTTCTGTCTTGTATTTGTCACAAGTTTGTTCACCTCATCCAAAACTGTTGCACCATATCACTTCACCCAAATGCAAGTACTGTATAAGTATGACGGATTAGCTGACTCTGTTTAGTGTTTATAGGTTACAGTTGTGTGTGTAAACTAAAGTCTTTGAAAATGTAATAAGTTATTACAAAACGCGTTCAAGCGTCGTGTCAGACTAGAAATAAAAATGAATTTTGGAGAATTGATTTTTCAATTATCATCGACAGTAAAAAGAAACATAAGAAATATTGTGAGAATTCGTGTTAGAATTATTAATCTTACCTTTTCGGTCCTATATTCGGTCATAACAACATTTATTTATATATACTGTATATGTAAATACAGTAAAACCACGATTCAACGAATCTCTGGTTAGGTCACACACCAGATACAATAAGAATTCCAGAGAACAACATAGAGCACGTAGAGGTGTCTAGAGACGAAGTGGAAAAAATGCTCAAGGAGCTAAATAAGAACAAAGCAGTTGGTCCAGATGGAGTTTCACCATGGGTTCTGAGAGAATGTGCACCTGAGCTCAGCATTCCACTTCAACTTATTTTTCAGGCATCCCTGTTTACAGGAGTTGTAGCTGATGTGTGGAAAAAGGCTAACATAGTTCCAATCTACAAAAGTGGAAGCAGGGAAGACCCCCTTAATTATAGACCTGTATCATTGACAAGTGTAATAGTCAAAATATTGGAAAAAATAATTAAAATTAAATGGGTAGAACACCTGGAGAGAAATGATACAATATCAGACAGACAGTATGGTTTTCGATCTGGAAAATCCTGTGTATCGAATTTACTCAGTTTCTATGATCGAGCCACAGAGATATTACAAGAAAGAGATGGTTGGGTTGACTGCATCTATCTGGACCTAAAAAAAGTCTTTCAGCAGAGTTCCACATAAGAGGTTGTTCTGGAAACTGGAAAATATTGGAGAGGTGAAAGGTAAGCTTCTAACGTGGATGAAAAATTTTCTAACTGATAGAAAAATGAGGGCAGTGATCAGAGGCAATGTATCGGACTGGAGAAATGTCACAAGTGGAGTACCACAGGGTTCAGTTCTTGCACCAGTGATGATTATTGTCTACATAAATGATCTACCAGTTGGTATACAGAATTATATGAACATATTTGCTGATGATGCTAAGAAAATAGGAAGGATAAGAAACTTAGATGATTGTCATGCCCTTCAAGATGACCTGGACAAAATAAGTATATGGAGCACCACTTGGCAAATGGAATTTAATGTTAATAAATGCCATGTTATGGAATGTGGAATAAGAGAACATAGACCTCACACAACCTATATATTCGAGAAATCTTTAAAGAAGTCTGATAAGGAAAGAGATTTACGGGTGGTTCTAGATAGAAAACTATCACCCGAGGACCACATAAAGAATATTGTGCGAGGAGCCTATGCCACGCTTTCTAACTTCAGAACTGCTTTTAAATACATGGATGGCGATATACTAAAGAAATTGTTCACGATTTTTGTTAGGCCAAAGCTAGAATATGCAGTGGTTGTGTGATGCCCATATCTTAAGAAGCACATCAACAAACTGAAAAAGGTGCAAAGACATGCTACTAAGTGGCTCCCAGAACTGAAGGGCAAGAGCTACAAGGAGAGGTTAGAGGCATTAAATATGCCAAAACTAGAAGACAGAAGAAAAAGGTGATATGATAACTACATACAAAATAGTAACAGGAATTGATAAAATCGATAGGGAAGATTTCCTGAGACCTGGAAGTTTAAGAACAAGAGGTTATAGATTTAAACTAGCTAAACACAGATGCCGAAGAAATATAAGAAAATTCACTTTCGCAAACAGAGTGGTAGACGGTTGGAACAAGTTAGGGGAGAAGGTTGTGGAGGCCAAGACCATCAGTAGCTTCAAAGCGTTATATGACGAAGACGGGACACCACGAGCGTAGCTCTCATCCTGTAACTACACTTAGGTAATTACGCTTTTCAAGCCAGATTTACTCACCCGGTTCGATAAACAATGGTTCGCTGAAGCGGGGGATGTGCGAATTTGTTTACGATGTTGGGACAGAGTTCACAGACTTGTGGATAACTTTTCCCATCTATCACAGGTATTAACGCTTTAGCGCGCCCCGTGAATAGGCCCACTATACCCCATAAGTGCTCCCGACGTGTGGGCCTAGGGCGCGTCAGCAAAAAAATGTTTATAATCTTTTCCGGGTGGTGAGCTTAATTTTCGCGGTATGTATTTAAATTTGGTATCATTGTGTTCGCGAGAGAATGCTCTAGAGTAATATATACATAAATTGTCACCAAATCCAACATGAGAACCACACCGAATAAGAAAATGTGGCGTTCGTTAGCCGTGAGCGTCAAACCGGGCATCAATGTTTACGATGTTTTTATGTTTGCAAACCCCCTAATTTTTATTCGTGTTTTTTTTTGGTATCATTGTGACCGCAATAAAATTCCCTTCACGGACATATGCATATAAATGTAGAATCATGTTCGCGGCCCACCAGCAAGAGTGTGGAAAGTGGCTGAAGTATTACCTCTACCTGACGGCAGATCGGCGAAACACCTTTTGAAAAGTCTTTTTCTTTTCACTGTCCTGACATCAATTTTCGATGTACGTACTTAATTTTTATGCCAATATGTTCGCAATAGAATGTTCTAGAAGAACATATGTATAAAATGTCACACAAGGCTGCGTGTGACCGGCACCAAATAAAAAACTTCGTTGATTACACTGGTCATGTCAACATTTTACAATAGTTTTACCACGAAGATACAAGCTAACTCCGTTTTCAATAATAGGCTATGTGACTATTAGAAAAAACGAAAATTTAATGGCAAACATGCTTAAATTATCCCCAAGTCGATCGGATAAGAATTGGATTTTATATAAATATTTCTTTTCCAATGCCGCTTGAGGTGCATTCAAGAGATAAATGACATATGCTCAAGTGACATATGGGTGCTAAATTGTGCGCAATTTAAAGGCGCTCATTTTAAAACCACTACCAGATTGATATGATAAAATTTAAATTTTTAACAAATATTTTAATGAGTGATGCAGTGCGCGTCGTCGGCGAGGCAACGAGTGAAAAATGAGTGACGCGAGCGTCGTCTGTGGCACGCGAAAGTGTTAATAATTCCTTCATATGACAAGTTGGATCACTCAAGTGGACTACACAAGTGAACCATATTAACCAAACCAGGCAGACTTATTCGCACAACTAGTGAACCATATTAACCAAACACCAGCCAGAGTGGTCCACACAAGTGAACAACTTGTGTTTCCATGATTTTCGTTCACTGATTGTATACAGCACATGTATCTTTGTCAATTAATTTAAAGGGTGGAGTTGAATAGCTAGCTACCTTAGCGAAGGTGAAATCTCCTTATAGACATTTTCTGTGATGAAACAAGATGAGTGACGGTGGACAGATAAGGGAATACTGTACCGTAAACCTCACTTTACAGTGAGGTTTCAGTCACTTTCGTTTGTGTCATCATAGTTCTGTGACCCACGACTTTGAAAGTTTCAGATTAATAAATCATTTTTAAAACTAGTGTTTTAATAGCTCTATTATCCCAATTACATTTATAAACTAAATAAAACCAAAAATATGTAATATGATAGACATCTGCTATTTGAGAAATTATTTGTGTTATTAGCACAAGAACTACAGCGCGAGTGGACAGGTCTAATCTGTGTACACACAGCATAATGCGTGTTTCGTTCAAATGCGTCGCTACAGTTCAGTGACCTACGGCCTCTAAATAATAAAATGAATAAATCACTTTTAAGGGTGTGTATTACGAAAAATGTGTTAAATGAAAACTGGTTCGATTTCAGTCAAACCTTTTTGACTGGTTGTATATAAAATTTGGCTCAACTGGCCCAAGTCTCAGCATCGTAGCATAAATAGGAAGGGAGAAAAAAAATATTGAATTATGTGTCAAAAATTTTCCAAAATGGTAAAAAATTAACATCAAACAAAAGTGTCAACTGAAATCATGTCTATGACTCTAAGCTGTCACAATAGCATATAATAAAGCATTTTAATATTTACTTCTATGCCAAAAAAAAAAAAGTTAGATTTTTTCTCAATTTTTTTTTTCATATTTTTTATCAGCCGATTTGCTTGAAACTTGTACAATTTACAAGACGTATGCCTATCTGTAAAGATGCAAATTTTGGAGGAAATTGATTGAAGTCAACTTCAACCACAGGTGGCAGAGTGTTTGCTCTTATTTATTTTCAAGTAACAAAATTGCATCTCCTCTTTCATTTTTTTTTTCAATTTACATCAAATTTACACCTTATATGTAGAGTTGACATCTCTACAACATTATGAAACACTTTATTCCTAAGTTCATTTATTGATTTTATAAATTTTTGCAAACATGAAATATTGGCATGTATTTTTGGGAGAACTTTGACTACTTGTATTAGTAAAACTAAACATATTTTGGATAATCCTTTTTATAAAAATCCTTTATTATATGCTAATATGATATATGAGAGTCATAGAAATGATGTCATTTGAATATTGTGGTAGAAGTAGGATATTGAAAATACAGTATGTAAAATTCGTTGGAAAAAAAAACATATCTCCCTTTCTATTTGGGGGTGCGATACTGAAACGTAGAACAGTTGCAGCCCTTCTTATATACAACTGATCATATATACAAATGATACCCAAATGATGCAAGGTATCATTTGGGAGATGAAATACTTCAAGAGTCAGAGAGAGAGAAGGACCTGGGGGTTGATATCACGCCAGACCTGTCCCCTGAAGCTCATATCAAGAGGATAACATCAGCAGCATATGCCAGGTTGGCTAACATAAGAACGACCTTTAGAAACTTGTGTAAGGAATCTTTCAGAACATTATATACCACATATGTCAGACCAATCCTGGAGTATGCGGCTCCAGCATGGAGTCCCTATCTAGTCAAGCATAAGACTAAACTGGAAAAGGTTCAAAGGTTTGCCACCAGACTAGTACCCGAGCTGAGAGGTATGAGCTACGAGGAGCGACTGCAGGAATTAAACCTCACTTCGTTGGAAGACGGAAGAGTTAGGGGGGACATGATCACCACATTCAAGATTCTCAGGGGAATCGACAGGGTTGATAGAGACAGGCTGTTTAACACAAGGGGCACACGCACTAGGGGACACAGGTGGAAACTGAGTGCCCAAATGAGCCACAGAGATATTAGAAAGAACTTTTTTAGTGTCAGAGTGGTTGACAAATGGAATGCATTAGGAAGCGATGTGGTGGAGGTTGACTCCATACACAGTTTCAAGTGTAGATATGATAGAGCCCATTAGGCTCAGGAAACTGTACACCTGTTGATTGACGGTTGAGAGGCGGGACCAAAGAGCCAGAGCTCAACCCCCGCAAGCACAACTAGGTGAGTACAACTAGGTGAGTACAACTAGTAAAAATAGTTTGGTTGACATTAAAGAAAATTTTCAATCATTAAACGTCCCCTTAAAATAAGTATTTTTTATAGCTCCTCTTATCCTAATAATGTTGCTAAACTAAATAAATAACCCAAAAATATATATGATATAAATCCAATATTTGAGAGAAATTTGTTAGTGGATCTGACTTGGACTTCAGTTTACTATAGGGTGTTAAACCTAGTTCCTCGGTGTTAGCCGCCCATTCTCCTGCTCAAATAGCCGCCCATATGCCTGCCCAAAACCATCCATCCCCCCCCCCCCCGAATAGCCACCTACCCACACCGCCTATACGTCTGACACCTGCTCGCCTGTCAGCCACCAATCCATCCATGATGATATGAGTGATGTTCAAAGATGAACGTTCCAGATTTTCAATCTGATGAAGAATGGTTGGAAAGATTTAAGAATAGGCTTAGTATTAAGAACAGGAAAATTGCCGGAGAATCATTAAGCAGCTGAAACCAACACAGCAGCAGCGAGCACCAGCAAAGCTGATGCAAACATCTAGAACATCGTGTGTGGAGTGTACAGTTAGAATAAGTGTTAAATTTAAGTTCATAGTTTTAGTGTTCAAATTATGGCTGCAGTAATTTTAGTGTACAATAGTTTTCATGAACTGTATTGTAGTACTCAACATACAACAGAGCTACATAACCAATACAGTGCTAACTGCATAATACAGTACTCTATGTATTTACTGTTCTGTATTCACAACTCTCTGAGAATTCAAGATGGACATACTCCATCAATAAGGTAAATAAAACTATAACACAGTATTTTTTAGTAGAGTAATAATATATAGGTACAGTATATAATATGATAATGCATTTTTATTGTGTACAAGAAAAAAAAACACCGACGCAAACGCCTCTTGAAGGTCACCTCTTGCAACGAATCCAACTCTGCAATGAATTGTGGTCGATCCCATATAGTGCTTTGTACTATACAAGAGTTCTTACATTCTTGTAAAGCCACTAGCACACATAGCGTTTGAGGCAAGTCCTTAATCTTAATTTTCCCTGAAATACGACCCACCAAATCGTTTAACAACCAGGTACCCATTCATAGCTGGGTGAACAGAGGCTTCAGTTAAGGATTGGCACCTAAGTCAATGCTCCCCTCGCCAGGATACAAACCCAGGCCAAATCGCTCACAAAGCGCCGGGCGAGTGTGTTACCACTGTGCCATGGGGACTGCTAATGATTGATTAATTAATAATCAACTGAAACTAATGTACTGTATTGTGGCTCTAACTGTAGAATCACCGGCAGGTGTTGTCCAGGATTTTTCCATGTCCCATTGTTACGGCCTTACTTAGTCAGTAACTGGGTTCTTTTCATTCAACTTTTTATAGGGCCTTAGTGCTGCTGCTTTTCAGGATCAGGGTCTTCTTCAAGTTGGGGTGAAGTTATTAAGAACTGAGCAGTAATAGTCAATACAATGGAAATGAGGGAAGACAACACTAAACAAAACTTTCACCACATGCATTTCTTAATTATATGCATTTATTACATATTTACAACACAGATAACACCATAGGTGTCACTTTCACACAGGACACAACAAAAGAAATTCTGCAATCTTCTATCCTGGTGAGTTCAATTCTATCTTCTATTATACAACCCACAAAGTACCTTTCCTGAGCCTTTCTTCTAAGGTTGTTACACCGGAGAGTCCATCTTTCTCGGCAATTCATGGGCCAGTCATCACAGTGTCAAAACACTACCTCGAAACTCCAGCAACACTGGCTGGGTTCCACTAAAGGTATAGTGCTTTTGAAAAATAGGTGAGATAACAGGAATGTGCCAAGGGAAGTGAAAAATTGTATGAGAAAAAGTTACCCCTAGTGTTTACAGTGCAGAGAACAACATTCAAGATGGCCACCAGCAAGAGGAAATACACAACAGAGCTTGATTTTTGCTGGATTCAGTGAAGAAAGCATTGAGATAACCAGTCTACACAACAAGTTGGTAAAATTAGATGCTATAGTGACCTCTCATGTAGAATTAATTAGTAAATTGAAAGAAAGTAATGACCATTTGAATAGCAAAGGTGTATGTCTTGAGGGTGTAGTCAAAGACTTGTGCAAGGATAAGATCAATTGGAAACAAATTGCAAAGCCATGGAAGAAGAAAATAGACTCTTAAAAATAGCTTTGGAAGAAGTTTAAAGTAAATTTAAACATAGATGACTACAAAAGGTTAGGTAAGGAATTTCATCAGGAGAAACAGCTTTTGTCAGCACAGATGGAGGGAAGTTACACAGGGTAATAGAACGTGCAGTGAAAGAAAAGATATGCAACTCACTTATGCGCAAGTGGCCAAGGAGAAGGAAAAAATTGGAAGAAGCAGTAAAGGAAGCCCAACACTGCAGCAACCAGGATAAAACAAACATTAGGCTAGAAGTGTGAGAAAGAATTGGCATCCAACCGAAGTTGGTGCAAAACACAGTTGATCGAAGTAAGTCCCTGATCATTTTTGGGCTGCAAAGAAAAGGAGATAACATCTAGGTCAGAAAGAGCTGTAGAAGAAGCAAAAGTAGTAGATAAAATTGTTGGCCTCGTGGAAGGTCTTACAACCATAGAGAATGTGAGCGACTACAGGAGAATAGGCCGATATGTAAAAGGGAAAGATCGACCCTTGAGGATCACCCTAAATGGTGCCAAACAGATGGGAAGAAGTACTAAGGAAATGCTAAAAATTACGTATGATGAGGATGGGAAAGTCTGGTCGTTAAGACGAGATCTTTCAAAAGAGAGAAGAGAGAAGCTGAAACTGAACCTCACCGAGGCAAAACGTTTAAATGAGAGCAGAGGAATGAAGAAGATATCAATTTTTTTTTACAAAGTGATAGGAGGTAGGCAGACCAGTGAACGTGGTACTAAAGGCAAACCAACAAAATCATTAGAGAAAGGGGGAGTGAAAAATAAGAAGAGGGGGGAACAAGTTCCTGAAGATGCATACACCAACATAGATGGAGTAAGGTCAAAGCTACTGGAGTTAAGTGATATAATACAGCTGCAGACACCAGACATTGTTGCACTCACGGAGACAAAACTGAAGATGTTATTTTAAATGAGGGTCTATATCCCAAAGGGGCTACTCAATTTGGAGACGGGACAGAAAAATCAGGAAAGGCGGTGGCATTGCTGTGCTGGTGAAAGAACACCTAAAGGTGAACGAAAANAACAATGAACATTACCGGTGCAAGAACTGAACCCTGTGGTACTCCACTTGTGACATTTCTCCAATCCGATACCTTGCCTCTGATTATGCCCGCATTTTTGTCAGAAAATTTTTCATCCATGTTAGTAGCTTACCCCACACCCCTCCAATATGTTCCAGTTTCCAGAATAACCTCTTATGGGGAACTCTGTCGAAAGCCTTTTTTAGGTCCAAATAGATGCAGTCAACCCAACCATCTCTTTCCTGTAATATCTCTTTGGCTCGATCATAAAACTCAGTAAATTCGTTACACAGGATCTGCCAGATCAAAACCATACTGTCTGTCTGATATTATATCGTTTTCCTCCAGGTGTTCTACCCATT
>WNGS01168746.1:26917-39430 GCA_020271785.1 Procambarus virginalis | reverse complement strand
GGAACATAATGATTACAAATACCTGTTACTCAGATCACAACTTAATTGAAGTTATGACAACCATGGGGAATAGACCTTCAAAAACAGTCCAGATTCCCGGTGGAGGAGATTTCAGCAAATTCAACTTCAATAATAAACAGATAAACTGGGAGCAAATAAACCAGGACTTCACAGAAATAAACTGGGAAGAACAGCTAGGAAATGCGAACCTGAACCAGTGCCTGGAAAAAATAAGCTCAGTAGCACTAGAAATATGTACAAACCGCATCCCCCTAAGAAAAAAGGAAGAGATGCAGATTGGAACGAGAACGTCGTTCCCTATATAGGCGAAGAAAACGAATCGCGGTACAACTTGAGAGTCGCCCTATCTCAGGAACGGCGAAGAAGGTTAGGTAGCGAAATAGGAAAAATTGAACTCAAGCTACAAGAATCATACAAAACGCAGGAGAGGGAAAGAGAGCAAAAGGCCATCAGTGAAATAGAGAGAAACCCGAAATATTTTTTCTCCTATGCAAAATCAAGATCAAAAACCACATCTAGTATCGGGCCCCTGCGAAAGGAAGATGGAACTTTCACCGATGACAACAAAGAAATGAGCGAGCTACTGAGGAAGCAATACGACTCTGTCTTCAGCGAGCCATTAAACGCACTAAAGATCGATAACCCAAATGAATTTTTCATGGATATGATACCAACATCAAATCATATATCAGACGTCACCCTATCCCCACTGGATTTTGAAGAAGCCATAAACAGTATGCCTATGCACTCCGCACCAGGCCCGGATTCTTGGAACTCCATATTCATCAAGAACTGTAAAAAACCACTATCGCAGGCCCTTCACATTCTGTGGAGACAAAGCCTAGATACTGGCGTTATTCCTGATATACTAAAAACAGCAGAGATAGCACCACTTCATAAAGGAGGAAATAAGGCAGAGGCAAAAAATTACAGACCGATAGCACTAACATCGCACATCATAAAAATTTTTGAGAGAGTGCTAAGAAGTAAGATCACAAAATACATGGAATCACAGCATCTCCATAACCCCGGACAACATGGTTTCAGAACAGGGCGCTCTTGCCTGTCGCAGTTGCTGGACCACTATGATATGGCATTAGATGCTATGGAAGACAAACAAAACGCTGATGTAATTTACACAGATTTGCAAAAGCTTTTGATAAATGTGACCATGGTGTTATTGCCCATAAAATGCGCTCAAAAGGAATTACCGGAAAAGTAGGCAGATGGATCTACAATTTCCTGACCAACAGAACCCAATGTGTAATAGTCAACAAAATAAAATCCAACCCGTCAACCGTTAAGAGCTCAGTCCCCAGGGTACTGTGCTTGCTCCAGTACTTTTTCTCATCCTCATATCGGACATAGACAAGAACACAACCTATAGCACTGTATCATCCTTTGCAGATGACACTAGGATCTTCATGAGAGTAGGCAACATAGAGGACACGGCGAACCTCCAGTCAGATGTAGATCAGGTCTTTCTATGGGCTACAGAAAATAATATGGTGTTTAACGAAGACAAGTTCCAGCTCATGCGCTATGGAAAAAATGAAAATATAAAAACGGAAACCACGTACAAAACTCAGGCAAATCATAACATAGAACGAAAAGGCAATGTAAAGGATCTGGGTGTACTCATGTCGGAAGACCTTACCTTTAAAGAACACAATAAAGTAGCCGTCACAACTGCAAGAAAATGACAGGTTGGATAACAAGAACTTTTCACACTAGAGATGCTATACCGATGATGACACTTTTCAAAACGCTTGTGCTCTCTAGAGTGGAGTACTGCTGCACAATGACAGCCCCTTTCACTGCTGGTGAAATTGCTGACCTGGAGAGCGTGCAGAGATCCTTTACTGCTAGAATCCACTCGGTAAAACATCTAAACTATTGGGACCGACTAAAGAGCCTAAATCTGTATTCCCTTGAGCGCAGGCGGGAGAGATACATAATAATTTACACGTGGAAAATATTAGAGGGGCTGGTCCCAAACCTGCACACAGAAATAACATCACATGAGACCAGAAGACATGGCAGGATGTGCAGAATACCCCCGTTGAAAAGCAGAGGTGCAACTGGTACTCTGAGAGAGAACTCTATCAACATCAGAGGCCCGAGACTGTTCAACACGCTTCCACTACACATAAGGGACATAACTGGCAAACCCTCACAGTGTTCAAGAGAGAACTGGATAAGCACCTCCAAAGGATACCTGATCAACCAGGCTGTGACTCATACGTCAGGCTGCGAGCAGCCGCGTCCAACAGCCTGGTTGATCAGTCCAGCAACCAGGAGGCCTGGTCGATGACCGGGCCGCGGGGACGATAAGCCCCGGAAGCACCTCAAGGTATCCAAGGTAGGTAATGGGACCAACACAGTCCATTACCACATGAGTAAAATGGTTTCCTAGGCACGACAATAGGTTAAGAGGAGCTTTAGTGGAGTCTGGTTTTTGTTTTCCCAACAAGTTGACAAGCAATACATGCATTACAAAATTTTGCCACATCCTTTTCAGCTTGGGCCAGAAAAAATACTTGCAGATTTTGTGATAGGTAATATTAATGCCTTGATGTCCCCCCATAGGATCATCATGGGCAGCTGACACAAAACTCTCTCCCTATAGCAGGTCGGCAACATAACCTGGTGGACTACCTCCCACTCATTTGACAAGGGAGCACTCTGAGGTCTCCATTTTCTCATCAAAATCCGATCATTGTAGTAGTACCCAGTTGCTGCGTCTACAATTTCCTCCCTAGAGACGGCTGTCTCGTGACAATCTGCAAGACTGGGGTCAGCTTTCTGTAACTCACTCAAGGAGGCGTCCAGGCCTTGGTCAGATGTCATTGGCCGAGGCTCAACAGTGTTTTCCTCCACCTCCCCACTACCCTCGGTAGGCGATGGTGGCAGGCTCTCCACAATGTCCTCGGCCCCGTCATCGAGTCGGGCCATGAATGTGTCCGCAAGGTCCACTGGGCTTTCACCACTCGGAAGGTCCCTCGTGTCCTTGGGATTTACCACCTTGGCAAGCACAGGGCTGCCCTTACATTTAAGTCCCATAGACCTAGTCACCACGCACGCAGGGTACACAACATTATCCTCTGCGGTGGGTGAATCCAGGCAAACCTTTGGGGTAGGCAACATAACAGGCAGTCTGGAGTCCCCTACCTTATCCCCGGCTAAATCATTACCCAATATTACATCAACATTAGGGAAAGGTAGGTACGAAGTGACTCCGACTGTACAAATACCCTTGTGGAAATCAGATTCCAGGGTAACCTTACGGAGGGGTACTGCTCGAGTATCACTAGTGACACCCTCGACCAGTACCACCTCTCCAGTGTCGAGAGTATTGGCACCTTGCAAAGCACTCTCTAAAATTAAAGTCTGGATGGCACCGGTGTCTCGGAAGATCACCACGTCCCTCCAGGAAGAACCCTCAGACAAAAGTAGTCTCCCTTTCGATAAGAATGGGGTAAGCAGGTCCAACCACTGTGGGTTGGAAGTCTTACTCCCTAACCCTTCAGAAAGCCTCAAGCCCTGTGTCACAACGAGAGCATTGGGTCTTTTTTCCGGGTACAGTTGCCAACAACGGCTAATATTGTGGGTTGAACTTTTACAATGACCACAGAAACGTCGGGGAGAGAAGAGACATTACTAACCGAATTACCCTTCGGTTCACTCTTTAGTGTCGTGGGGCTAGACAATTTAACAGGGTTAGTTATGTCTGAAACAGAAGGTGCATTAGGTAAAGGTTTAGAATGAGCTGGTCTGGACTGGGTGGGTATAAGTTTTGCTACTCTGTGGGGTAAAATTATTTTTATTGGGCCTTTTGCCCGCCAACTGGTAGTTTTCTGCCATCTTGGCCAAATCCCCTATTTTAGAATTTAACTCTACCCTTCCTCTTAAGTACTGAGCTACCATGTCTGGCATACTATCTATAAATTGTTCCTTTAAAACTAGGTCTTTCAATGCCTCGATGTTTCGGCTTTAGCCGAGCGAATCCATTTATCAAACAGCCTACTTTGATCAGTCGCGAATTCCGTGAACGGTTGGTTGTGTGTAGGCCTAAGGTTGCGATAAGCTTGGCGGTGAGCTTCAGGAGTAATTTCATACGCCCTCAAAATTCGTTCCCTGACTTTATCATATTCAAAACACTCGTCGTCAGGCATATTAATAAAAATATCTTGGGCTTTACCCCTAAGTCTTCCCTGTAGGATTTTCACCCACTCTTCCTTTGGCCAGGTCATGGACAGGGCAATCTCTGAAAATGGTTGAAAAACCTTTCAGGATCCGACTCTGAAATTCAGGCAAGTTATGCTTCTTCTCATAATGCCTGGGGTTTGAATCCCCGGCAGGTGGAGGTCTAGGGGCAGTCGCTCTAATTCTAGCCTCCTCGGTTTTGAGTCTTTGCTCCTCTAATTTATTTTTGCTAACTCTAGAGCTAACTCTCTCTCTGTATGAGCTGCACTTTCTGCTTGGCTAGGCTGGCATAAAGGAGTATCATCTGCCAATAGTCCTTCATCGATACAATGTTGTACTATTTCATTCAACAAGATCCACTTTTTATTTGCGGCATTTAATTCTAGACCAATTCCTTGCCTAACAATACTAAATTAGACTTGGTAAGTTTCTTTATTTCCACCAATGAAGGCTCCTCTGCCAGTCTCTGCATTTCGGATGACATCACTAAAAATTTTAGCTCCTAGCCACGGAAAAAATTAAAAATTTAAAATTGGAAAAAAAACAAAAATTTGCACGGCCCCTAACACAAGGCCACACTAACCTTAATCGTGAAGAGATCCAGCTGGGTGTCCAGTCAGTGCAATGAATGTCCTACGCCAGATGAGCTGGACCCTAGGCTAGCACACAACCGTTCTGCGGAAACAAGAATTTTTTAGTTTTGGCATTCAAAGATCTAATTTTTTACAATAATACAGTTCCTCCCGGACTGGCCAACCACTTGTTATAAAAATGGTGGGGTTGCTATGGGGAAACTGGTACTATTAAGGGGTAAGGGTAAGTAGAATACAGAGGTATCAAATATGGGGAACTAAAAGGCCCGGCCCCCAAAATAATATATCCACAGTAATAAATGCTTGCTACTAAACCCGGTTAGTCTAGGAATAGATTATTGTACTCCCACACAGGAAAAAGGGATACTCTGTTCAAACTTACTTATTTATTAACCCCTTAACACCCCCCATACACAATCACACCAATAACAATTTAATACTGACTTTACCACACAATCTTACGTTAAAAGCCTTCGTCCACATAGGCAGGATACAAGGGTTTACACTGAAAACAAGCTAGGGTAAAGCTCTACTCTAAAACACTTGAAGTGTAGTCAGCTTAGGGTAGGGGACCACGTGTTTACACTGGGACCCCCGTTAGCCTAACAGGTAGGATAAACACTTAAAAACACTTACTACACCCCAGGTATACTACTCTACACATAGAACGATAGGTATGCCAGACATATACAAAATTGAGTTATGGAGTACTTAACCAAACTAAGTCACAGAAATAAAGAATTAAGAGGAAGGAGGAGAGCACGTCCAAGCACCACAGTTAGCCAGCAGAGAAGGCCGCCTCAGTCTCCAGCAGCCTGCAGCATGCGTGTGGTGCCGGGAAGAGCCCAATTGATCATACAGCTATACACATTAAAACATCTTCCCCTTATGCCTCATATTGCTACTTTCCTCATTCTACGGGTAGTTAAACTTATAACAATGTTACTTAATCCACAACAAGTTTAAGAGTCTAAATGCTTTGTGAGCAACAAGAATAGTCTTACTTCTGGGAGGGAAGATTACAAACAACTTCAGCTCTCTATGCGTCCCATGCCATATTGTAGTTTAATAAGCTCAATTTTGACCTCTGGTTTCCATCTAAAGAACCCAGAGTCGTAACAACGTTCCACACGGGCATATGTGAACGTTTTCCAGATCACATTTGCCAGCCCATAAGGGCTGAGTAAGCCTGCCCATCTGGAGGAGCTTGTGTGGCAACGTTGGTCACATCTTCTTGTTGTCAGGTGAGAGGAGAGAGCGTCCACTCCCCCCACTCCCCCATCACAATCGATAGAGTCACAGCTGGAGTGGTTGCAGCTACCGCCAACACTATTGCTTTCGTTTTTTAAAGAGAAGTGTTGGGATTGAGTACTACAGATGTTGGAGGTAGAATGTTTGGAGCAGATGCTCTTTTGTTTATGATCTTGTTAACAATATTTCATGTACCTGATATTTGTTTTGTTGTTGTTACTGGCGGAGAATAAAACCATGAGGACGAAGATTGTTTCTCTGACCACAACCATAACAGTGGCGACGAGGATTAAACATCTCAGGCAGAGAGCCTGGGTACGAGATGTGGTGTGAGGATCAAGAGAGAGCAGGGTACGTCGTGTGGACGAGTGGACGCTTCGCATACGAGTACAGTGTGCTACCACCGTGACAATGACTACGCCGCTCATGTCAATGGAGCCGTTAAACACTGCCAAGATCTCGTTGGACCTGTGGCTCAGCCTGCTGGAAGCACACTTTCAGTGCCGGGAGATTAAGGAGGACGCCAACAAGAAAGCGGTACTCTTAGTTTCACTGGGCTCGGAAGCATATAGTGTTCTCGGAAATTTGTGTGCACCGGAGCTACCGCACACGAAGACCTATGTAGACCTGATTGCTCTGCTTAAACGTCAGTATGTGGTGAAACCATCATATCACAGGAGTTTGATGGATTTCCAGAAGAGGACGAAAAAGCAGCACGAATCAGTACAGGATTTATTTGCGGAGTTGAAGGCTTTGGCTAACCTCTGCAACTTCGGAGCACAGTTGGACGGTAGGGTTAGGGACCAGTTGTTCATGGCAGTGGAAAAGGAGAATTATTTCCCTAACCTGGTGGCAGAAAATTTGGATCTACAATCGATGACTTCATGGACAGTGCTCGAGAAGATATTGAACCTGGAAAGGGCTTTTGGAAGTAAGACTTCTACTCAGGAAATTATGGTCGTACAGGGCCAGACCAGATGCAAACACTGTGGATACAGGCACATAAGTAGCAAGTGCAAGTTTCGTGCATATATATGCAACTTTTGTAACAAGGAGGGACACTTGCAGAGAGTGTGTAGGGAATTTCTGAACAGGAACAACAAGGCCTGGGAGAGGAGACGACCAGGTAATGCAGGAAGAAGAGGTAGTGGTACTGTAGTCAAGGCGGTAGAGGAAGGTAAACCGTCTGAAGAAGCTGCAGGTGAGGAAAACCGACTATATTCGGTGAAAGAAAAGGTATGTTCAGTGAAGTCACAAGTGGTGAATTTTGTAATTAATGGGAAGTTAGTTCCCTTGGAACTGGACACTGG
Source organism: Procambarus virginalis (assembly GCA_020271785.1). NCBI lineage: Eukaryota > Metazoa > Arthropoda > Malacostraca > Decapoda > Cambaridae > Procambarus > Procambarus virginalis. The sequence continues at coordinate 32,049 of WNGS01168746.1, read as the reverse complement.
TGCGGCAGTGTCAACATTGTCTAGAGATTGGGCAGATACCTTGCAATTGAATGTAAAACCAGGTAAAAAATCTTTAAGTGCTTATGATAATGTACCGATTAAGGTCTATGGCAAGGTGTCGGCAAAAGTAGGTTATAATGGAAAAGAAATTGTCCAAGATTTTTATGTAGTGGATTCACATAATCCTAGCCTATGTGGTAAGGATCTCATGGAAAAAGTGGGAATTTTCTTGGCGGGCCTAGATGAATTGTCGATAGTTAAAACAATTAAAAGTGCCGAACAAATGTTAGATAAATATTCAGTGGAGGCAGATAAGCCAATTAATAGCATGGTTGCAAAAATTCACCTGAAAAGTGGGGCTTCACCTAAATTTTTCAAGGCAAGAACAGTGCCGTTTCATTACAAGCAATTGGTAGAATCAGCCCTGGAAAAGCATGTGGCAGAAGGCATCTTAGAGCCAATTACACATAGTGAGTGGGCAGCCCCAATTGTACCAGTGTTGAAGGCAGACCGGAAATCCTTGAGAATCTGTGCAGACTTCAAGGAACTGAACAACCGCATACACTGTGAGAAGTACCCTTTACCTAAGATAGATGAGTTATTGTCAGTGGTCTGCAAGGGAGCAATTTTTTCTAAGATTGACCTGAAGGATGCTTACTTGCAAATTCCTGTAGAGGAGGAGAGCCAGAAATTGTTAGTGATTAATACCCACAAGGGGTTATTTAAGTATAAAAGACTTCCTTTTGGACTCTCCTCGTCTCCAGCAATTTTTCAGAGATTCATGTCCCAGTTGTTAGTTAACATTGAAGGTGTGGCTAGTTTTTTAGATGACATTATTGTATGTGGAGAGAATGAGGAAGTGCATGATGCTAGATTAGAACAAGTTTTGAATCTTTTGCAAAAGCACAATGTGAAGATTAATAAGGGAAAAACAACGTTGAAGACCAAGGCCATTGAATACCTGGGGTACCATATTTCAGGTAAGGGCTTTACTCCTTCTCACAAAAATGTAGCTGCTATAATAGATGCCCCAGCCCCAACATCAGTTGGGGAAGTACAGTCTTTTGTTGGGATGGTTACATATTTTTGTAAGTTTGTGAAGAACTTTTCAACAAAATTAGCACCCTTGTATGAATTGTTGAAAAAAGGGGCTAGATTTAAGTGGGCAGCAAGAGAGGAAAATGCATTCAGGAATATTAAGCAGGAATTGATCAATTCTCCAGTGCTCACTAATTTTACAGGTAGACTCCCATTAAAACTGGAGGTAGATGCTTCCCCAGTAGGAGTGGGTTGTGTATTATTACAGGAAGTAGATGGTCAGGATAAAGTAGTATATTTTGCTAGCAAGAAGTTATCTCCTGCAGAACAGAATTATTCTCAGTTAGATAAAGAAGCTTTAGCTTTGGTATTTGCTGTAAAGAAACTGAGGTATTTTCTGCTGGGGAGGAAATTTCTTGCTAGAACAGATCATAAACCCCTGCTAGGATTGTTTGGCAGAGGTAAGCAAGTTCCAGTTAATGCCAATGCTAGAATTCAAAGATGGGCATTACTACTCTCACAGTTTGAGTATGATTTAGAGTTTAAGCCAGGCAAGGATAATGTAGTAGCTGATGCATTAAGTAGATTGCCTGTGACAGAAGAATTAAATTCCAGTATTCCAGTGGAGTATGTTAACCTGGTGGAAGCTATGTCTTTTGAGGATATTTCATTCCAGACTATTAGGAAGGCAACTGGTAGAGATCCCAAATTAAGTCTGTTGTTGAAATATGTCAAATATGGTTGGAATGATAATTTGTTATTGTCAGAGTATGCTGCAGTGAAGGCTGACCTTAGTATTCACCAGGATGTACTTTTGTATAGGAATAGAGTGGTGGTGCCTGGGGAACTGAGATGTAAGATTTTGGAACAGCTGCATGTAGGCCATAATGGCATAAATGCTATGAAAGCAGAAGCTAGAAGTTGGGTTTGGTGGCCAAAAATAGACCAGGATATTGCTGAGGTAACAAAAAATTGTCATATTTGCTTTAAGAATTATCAGAAACCCCAGGCCCCAGTACTTTCTTGGCCATGCACTGGAAAACCCTGGTCTAGACTTCATGTAGATTATGCGGGACCTATGGATAATAAATATTACCTAGTGGTGGTGGATTCATACACCAAATTTCTGGATGTGCATGTGTGTAATTCCACCACATCATCTGTAACTTGTGAATTACTAAGGAAAACATTTTGTAATTTTGGATTGCCAGACATAATTGTCTCAGACAATGCTCCTTATTTTGTTTCTGTGGAAATGGAGGATTTTTTTTAGAAAAAATGGTATTAAACATGTAACACCTGCCCCCTATAATCCTTCTTCAAATGGTCTAGCAGAGAGAGCAGTGAGATCCTTGAAAGAAGGGTTAAAGCGGTTTACGGAAGGTACTATTAATACAAGGCTTTGTAGATTTTTATATAATCAAAGAAAAACTGTTCATTCTACTACTGGTAAATCTCCTTCTGAATTACTGTTTAATAGACACTTTAAAGTGCACATGGAAGCAGTAAAGACAGATCCCAATAAAGAGAAATCGGTAACTAGCTTGGCCAGTCAGTTGGCTCAGGGAGAGGAATTGTTGTTTAATGAGGGGGATGCAGTATATGCAAGGAATTTTGGAAGTGGAAAGCCCTGGGTGGAAGGAAAAATTAGGGAAGTCCTGGGCCGCAGGAACTTCACTGTGCAAGTGCAGAGTTTTGGGAACATTAATTGGAAAAGGCATGCCGATCAGCTCATGCCAAGGTTCACAGGGAATTTTGAAGACCCTTCAGGTGGGGGTGGGGCAACTAGTGATATCCATCCTAATAATGAAGGGATAGCAGCACCTGCAGGTGACCGTGAGGCAGAGCAAGGGGCAGCAGAGGGTTATGGGGATACAGTCAACCCTATGGACTCTGCAAGGAGTAATTCAGAAGAATGTTTCCCAGAAGTAACAGGTCAGGACTCCCAGTTGAGAAAATCAGGAAGAGTCATACGACCGCCTGATAGACTTAACCTGTAGGGATAGAGTTTATTTAAAAGGGAGGAATGTTGGGATTGAGTACTACAGATGTTGGAGGTAGCATGTTTGGAGCAGATGCTCTTTTGTTTATGATCTTGTTAACAATATTTCATGTACCTGATATTTGTTTTGTTGTTGTTACTGGCGGAGAATAAAACCATGAGGACGAAGATTGTTTCTCTGACCACAACCATAACAAGAAGGACTTACTTTCTCCACTGGGGGAGGACAGCCCTTCCTCTTAAGAGGCGGTGATGTGGTTCTTGTTTTTATTAATAAATATTTTTCAGCTATGAATCGTGGTACCAGACAATATCCTTCACCATTTTTTTCCTCTCGTTACTTATTTACGTAATTACCTTATTAGGGAGGAATTAATGATACAGCCAAAGGTAGCAGAGCTGCCAATATAGCTCCACCTCGTCTGGAGGTTAAGATGTTTTTCTTCTTGTAGAGAGGAGTTTTCTTACGAGCTACAGAACGAATGTCATTCTGATACCTCTGTAAGCTTACTACTTTAGTTCATTTATTGTGCACCCATACCCATCTTGTGGGCGGTAGTGGAAAGGGTTACAGAGGCACATAATGGGCTCAGGGACTGAACCCCACAATTCATTTAGCTAAGCAAGTTACAATCTTGATGAGCTAGTTACAAAATTCAATATAAGTCGTCACATCAACAATGGGTTCAAGATCGACCTCAAATACAGGTTCTAAATTAAGCAACTGACATATGTGGAGAGCTAGTGTCACAATTTATATGTTTGTCCTGCACACCGCCTCCCATCCACCTCTGTAAGCCATTAATTATTTGTGGTTGAACCGGGATGTTGCGTTTCAGAAAATTGGCAAAAATTTCACAAATTGATTCAATTTCCTGTCGTTTTAGAGCCTTGATTAGTTTATTCCGCTTCTTGGGCGATAAAATGTTTAGTAAAAATAACAGTTGGTGATGTTTCTCTACGAGAGAGTCCTGTTGAACTGTCATTTTTTGTTAAATTTGGCAATGTCTTGACCACTAATCCAACTATTGGCAGAATCTGGGTACCCTCTCCACTTGACGAAATATTCTCTGTGTCCTTTTGATGTTTTCCTACTCCGTAATATCGTTATAGGAAAATACTCTGGAAGGGTTGTTGGGATCAATTCTTGCTCATAAAACATACCACTGACCACCTCGTTGTTTAAATCTTTGATTTTATAGGTTGGGATTGGATGTGATCTGTCAATATGTGACACTAGAAATATTTCTTCTGTATTTTGGGGCCAAAAGCCTTTGTGAAATATATTCCTACGTTTAGCCAATCGTACATGCTACCCAAGGTGCAGCTGAGGACTGATGGGAGTTATGGGGGAGTCATTGTTTAAATACATGACCTTAAACTGTCTTCGTATATCTTCAATATTTTGCAATTTATGAAAGGCAAGTGGAGTATTTTTCAGTGTCCTGTGGAATGTGTTGTTGTACACATCTACAGCGGACGGTAAGATGTGAATGTATTTTAATGAATAGCTTGGGTCATATAACGATACAGTTTATGTTTAGAGTTTTGATGGCACGTTCCACTATGCTAGATTTCATTTCCGAAAATACGCTATATAGTTTAATATTTTTCTTCTTATTCAAATAATTTGAACTGACCTGTTGTAAAATTCTTTTCCTCGGTCAGTGAATATCCGCCTTACACCGAGAAACTGAGGAGTTTCCTCTATATATCTCCTTAGGGCGACTACACATCACTCGAATTTTTTGTTTTTAAAGATTGAGTCTGCATTAGGCGGGAATAAACATCAACACAAATTAAAATATATTTAACACCATTATTGTATTTTTGTAAACTACAAAAGTCCCCCAGGTCACAAGCAATTATGTACGGGGCTTAGGAGCTAATATTTTCCGGCGGGGAACCTAACTAAATTTCCCCTATGTAAGGTGAAAGATCGCTCTCCACGAAGAAACTCCTTAACATCTGCAATACTGATGTTGGAGTCTTTAAGTCTGGCAGCCTTATACAATTTTTGAATTGATCCTGTGAAACCACCCAAGCTGGAAATGTCATTATAGATGGTGGTAAGAATTGACCGTTTCTGTGT
>WNGS01168744.1:97108-109534 GCA_020271785.1 Procambarus virginalis | reverse complement strand
CTCTCATTACTCTTAATTATTGTATTACTGTATTGTCTTATTCTCTAATTATTATAGCATCCAGTTGTATGATATGAGTTTTTGTATGTTATATGATATATATTATAGAATGTATTAGTGTGCTTGAGTTGCATATTATTGTATGAGGCTTTCATGTTACAATTCTCATGTGTTTCTCTGTGGGGGTTGATCAGGTTGGATATGTGAGTAGCGTGGGAAAGTGTTGTCAAGCGAGTGTTTATGATTTAACCTTGATTTAAAACTCCTATTTATTTGTCTGTAAATGCTATTGTATATATTAATGTAATTGTGTACTCTTATAATTAATAATGTCTTGATATTTAGTACTACCATTTTTTATTAGTAATTCCACAATGTTATGTGGATAGTTAGTTGATTTGTTAGTAGACGCTTGGCCTGTGGACTGACGCGTGGGTCAGTAGCGTGGTGGCTGTGGTCGAGTGAAGACATGTATTAAGTTAAGTCCTTGATTTGTATATTTAGTCATTCAAAGTTTTTATTTCCTGGTCAGATGATATTGTATTCTCTCATTAAGTTTTTAAGTGCTATTAATATTGCTCATTGCTCGATAAGGATTTTATTTTAATTTGCATGCTGATAAATATTTCTGGCTATATTTACGTACCATTTAATTGTTATGTTTGTCCCCTTAGCATAAATATATTGTTCCCCATTTTATGCAGTGCTTTATCTTATACCCCCTAGACGTTTTATAAAGGCCTATTTTAAATCTTTTATGTACACTGCTGGGAGAAGAACCTTATTTAGTCTCGAGGGTGGTAACAAATGGAGGCCTGTGTCCGGGATCTTATACCATTAATTCCCTGTAATGTTTGTACAATTAACAGTGCTAATTATTAATAGCAATTGCCTTCCTAGGTACTCTGTGATTATCTAGTGACGCCTAATCAAGCCTGTGTAATTATCTGTTCAATCTGAGCTGCTGTGAAAACTTTCAACGCTTCACGATTTGAGGTAAGTGTTCAGCTTGTGCCAGGGGCCAAGCATAATTTTCAGTGTTGTTTCAAGTGTAAGTTGTGATTATTGAGCCAACCATGGAGGATCAGGTTGTTGCGCTGGTAGATCAGCCAAATTTTGGTAAAATTAAAGACTTAAAGAAGTCTGGTTTGTTGTTGCTGGCTGATAAATTGAACCTAGCAGTTTCCAGTAAAATGTTGAAAGCTCAAGTGTTAAGAGTTATTGTCACACACTTGGTGGAAGAGGAGAGACTTGACGAAGAGTGTTTGGGAGAGTTAGACGAAGAGTCAGTTGACAAGGTGGCAATCTTAAAGTTGGAGTTGGAGACTAAATTAGAAATGGCTAGGCTGGAAGCAGACAAGCAGAGGTTGGAGTTGCAGAACCAGCAAAAACAACTTGAATTGGAACAGACAAGCAGAGGCTGGAAGCAGATAAAGAGAGGTTGGAGTTGCAGAATCAGCAAAAACAACTTGAGTTGGTAACTCAACAGCAGATGTTGGAGGCTCGAGTACAACTGGCAGAGCATGAGACTAAACAACTCGAAATTCAGCAGAGTATGGCTGAAAATAATAACAGGTTAGAACAGCAGAGGATTGCGGCAGGTTTGGGTAACACTAGTAATAATCCAGAGAGTACAAATAGTTCTTCTAAGTACAGTAAACGTGTAGATTTGCCTAAGTTTAATGAAGAAGATCCAGAAATATTTTTCTTGCATTTTGAGAAACTAGCAGTCAGCATGAATTGGCCTGTAGATCAATGGGTTAGCATATTACAAGGACAATTTAAGGGTAAAGCTCAAGAGGTATTTGCATCATTGCCTGCTGAGAATTCTTTCGATTTTAAATTTGTTCAGCAAAGTATTTTAAATGCCTACCAGCAGATCCCAGAGGCACATAGAATAAAATTCAGAAGTTTAAAAAGAGCACAGGACCAGACTATTTCTGATTTTGTAAGAGTAAAATTAAATCACTTTAACAGATGGATTAAAGCACTTAATATTACAGAGTTTGAGACTTTGAGAGACCTCATAGTAACTGAGGAAGTAATGGGATGTCTACCAGAGAAATTAGCTTTGTTTATGGCTGAAAATAACAAACCAATGATCTTATAAAATTAGCCAAGCTAGCTGATGAGCATGAACTACTTACTAAAGTGCCTTTTAGAGCACCCATTAATCATTTCAATGTTAAAACTAATCATTATGCTCATAAAACATGTTTTCCAGACTCGACCAGCTACTTCACCTTCTCCCCTTAACCCTTCTCCTGTAAAGCCTAAATCTGAGAAACAACCGACAGGGTTGTCAACCTTAAGTAATGTAGTGAATAAGCCTGCAGTGGGTTCGGCTATTCCGACCACTAGCAGGTATTGCACGCATTGCAGGAGAAGAGGTCATGTGGTAAATTCATGTTATGCTTTGCACCCAGAGTTGAGACCAACTGGTCTAATATTGAGTAGGGGTTTGCAAACCATTAATGCCAATGTTGCTTCAGTCATGCCCAAGTGGATGACTAATTTTGATCCATACCTACATTCGGGAACCCTATTATGTACTAGTGGAACCTGGAAACCAGTCCAGTTGTTAAGGGACACTGGTGCTTCCCAGTCTTTAATTTCTCGCCGTGTTCTTACTGATGTTAGCACAGAAGACACTGGAGAGGTAGTGTTATTGCAGGGACTTGGAGGGCTCATCCAGCGTGTACCATTAATTAAGGTTAACCTGAATTCTTCTATTACACCAGGTTGGTGCACTGTAGCAGTCAGTGAGCAGTTGCCCATTCCTGGGATTGATATAATTGTAGGTAATGATTTCGATAAATGTAAATTTAGTGGGACCGATTGTCCTGTTATGTATACTAAACCTAATGCAGTACTGGCTCAACCAGATGAGGATGATGGTGTCATTTATCCAGCCTGTGTTGTGACCAGATCCATGGGTAAGCAGAATGTGGTAAGTCCTGCTACTACCAAGGTGGATGTTCTCGAGGCCAGGACCCCTTCAGACAGGGAGGTGGAGGTGGACCTTGAAGATACATTTATAGCTCACGTGGATGTCGAGAGTGAGGCCGGTGCCAAAGCCCTAATTTATTCTGACCCAGATGGTCTGGAAGATGTGGCCCAGGTACCACTTCCTTGCCCGCTCGCTCCAGTTGTAGAGTTCCAGACCTTGCGTAAGTTACAGAGTACTGATCCCAGTCTAGCTGAGTGTTATGCAGAAGCAGCCGACTCCATCGATACTTTGGAGGAGAGTACGGGTTGTTATTTCAAGGATCAATGTCTGATGAGAAGATGGAGACCATCAGGAACTCCCTCATCAGAGGATTGTGAGTTTAACACCCAGCTCGTTGTGCCAACAGAGTATCGGGAGCAGGTATTGCAAGCTGCTCATGATGACCTGATGGGAGGCCATCAAGGTATTACCAGTATGTATCATAAGATCTGTAAACTTTTTTATTGGCCGAAACTTAAAAAAGATGTGGTCAGATATTGCCACAACTGTGTTGTGTGTCAGACTGTTGGTAAGCCTAATCAGACTGTGCCACGAGCACCATTATATCCTATTGTAGTGCCAGAGGAGCCATTTACTCATGTGGTACTGGATTGTGTCGGACCTTTACCCCGTACAAAATCCGGAAATATGTATATGTTCACTATCTTATGTATGACCACCAGGTTCCCTGAAGCGTATGCTTTACGTAATATTAGAGCTTCTACTATTATCAGGCAGTTGGAACGATTTTTTTCACTTTTTGGGATGCCCCGTGTAATTCAAACTGATAATGGGAGTAATTTTTGTTCCACCATCTTTAAAAATTTCTGTAGCAGTTTTGGTATAAAACACAATTTTTCAAGTCCTTACCATCCTCAGAGTCAAGGGGGAATCGAGCGGTTCCACCAAACTCTCAAGAAAATGTTGAAGGCGACTGGGGAAGATTCACCCAGACATTGGGATGAGAATCTGCCATTTGTTTTATTTGCGGCTAGAGATGGATTGCACAGTGCACTAGGTTGTTCTCCATTCGAACTTGTATTCGGACATCAGGTGAGAGGACCTTTAAAGATGTTATATGAGCACATGTTAGATGATGTTACAGCCAGGCAGAGTGAGCGTTACCTGACGGATGTCAAGAGCAAGCTGTCCAGAACGAGGGAGTTGGCCTTACGACATCTAGGTGAACAACAACAGGTAATGAAGCAGAAACATGACCAGAGGTTCAAGGCCAAACTCAGAGTTTTTGAGCCAGGAGATTTGGTATTGGTCTTGAAGCCTCGTATGGGTACGTCTATGTCTAACAAATTCGCAGGACCGTATCAAGTAGTCAAACGTCTTGGGGAGGTTACTTACAAGGTCTGCCATCCCAAGCAGAAACGACAGACCATGAGTGTACATGTAAACCGGTTGAAGGCTTATTGTGGGCCTAGTATTGTGGCTTGTTGTGTTGCTGAGGAGGAAATTCCTGAAGAGTCGAGTGTTGCTGAGGAAGATAGTAATATTTGTTTGTCTAATTCCAGTAGTTCCGGGGAAGAATTGTTGAGTCATTTGCAGGAGGAGGAGAGAGCAGAGTTCCAGGATCTTTTGGAGGTGTCTTCTAGCTTGTTTGGGGAGGTTCCCACTCAAACTTCTCTCATTACTCATGATATCACCCTGACAAATGTGACTCCAATTCGGTTGCACCCTTATCGAGTGACACCCGAGAAACGTCGTATCATCCAGGAGGAGGTTGATTATCTTCTTCGACATGGGTTCATTAGACCCAGTCAGAGTTCCTGGAGTTCGCCATGCCTATTAGTACCAAAGCCAGAAGATAAGTGGAGATTAGTAGTGGATTATAGAAAACTCAACCAGGTACTATAGTTGATGTTTATCCGTTACCTTTATTAGAAGAATGTGTTGATACTATAGGTCATGCCAACTTTGTATCTAAATTAGACTTATCTAAGGGTTATCATCAGATACCTCTTACAGATTTTGCCAGGGAAGTGACAGCATTTATCACTCCTGATGGAGCTTACGAGTATAACGTGATGCCTTTTGGGTTACGGAATGCCCCAGCCACGTTTCAGAAATTAATGAACTCTTTGTTGAAGGATGTGCCAGACTGTAGGGCATATCTGGATGACATTTTGATTTTCAGTAAGAATTGGGTAGATCATATGTCTAGTTTAAAGAAATTGTTTCATATATTGCAACATGCTAATTTGACTGTCAATATGAAGAAATGCAGTTGGGCTAAAGGAACCATAGTGTATTTAGGACATGAGGTCGGACAAGGAAGGATAGTCCCATTGCACGATAAGATTCAGGCAATTGTGGAGTACCCAGTCTTAACTAATAAGAAGTCTGTGCAAAGATTTATTGGAATGTGTGCGTATTATAGGAGGTATTGTAAAAACTTTTCTATTGTTGCTGCACCCATAACAAATCTTTTAAGGAAACAGGTAAAATTTAAGTGGACGCAGGAGTGTCAGAACTCTTTTCAGAAGTTGAAAGGAATTCTCTCTACTTCACCTATGTTAGCTAGTCCACAGTATAATAAACCTTTTATTCTTCACATAGACGCTTCAGATGTAGGAGCAGGTGCTGTTTTGTTCCAAGTAGGACCAGATGAGTTAGAACATCCTGTTTATTATTTTTCACGTAAGTTTGACAGAACACAAATTAATTACTCTGTAGTGTTCTTTATTCATAAGATGTATGTAATTTTGTATAATTTTTTTTACTGTGTGAAATTTCATTGCTTTGTACTTGATTTAGTTTAAGTATTTTCATGTGGTGAAAATTTTTCATGTGTTAATTCATGCAGTCAAAAAATGAAATCAACCTTCAGTTAATTTCATTTAACTGAAGGAGGGATGTTACGAATCTTGTTAAGATCCTCTCATTACTCTTAATTATTGTATTACTGTATTGTCTTATTCTCTAATTATTATAGCATCCAGTTGTATGATATGAGTTTTTGTATGTTATATGATATATATTGTAGAATGTATTAGTGTGCTTGAGTTGCATATTATTGTATGAGGCTTTCGTGTTACAATTCTCATATGTTTCTCTGTGGGGGTTGATCAGGTTGGATATGTGAGTAGCGTGGGAAAGTGTTGTCAAGCGAGTGTTTATGATTTAACCTTGATTTAAAACTCCTATTTATTTGTCTGTAAATGCTATTGTATACATTAATGTAATTGTGTACTCTTATAATTAATAATGTCTTGATATTTAGTACTACCATTTTTTATTAGTAATTCCACAATGTTATGTGGATAGTTAGTTGATTTGTTAGTAGACGCTTGGCTTGTGGACTGACGCGTGGGTCAGTAGCGTGGTGGCTGTGGTCGAGTGAAGACATGTATTAAGTTAAGTCCTTGATTTGTATATTTAGTCATTCAAAGTTTTTATTTCCTGGTCAGATGATATTGCATTCTCTCATGTAAGTTTTTAAGTGCTATTAATATTGCTCATTGCTCGATAAGGATTTTATTTTAATTTGCATGCTGATAAATATTTCTGGCTATATTTACGTACCATTTAATTGTTATGTTTGTCCCCCTTAGCATAAATATATTGTTCCCCATTTTATGCAGTGCTTTATCTTATACCCCCTAGACGTGTTTTATAAAGGCCTATTTTAAATCTTTTATGTACACTGCTGGGAGAAGAACCTTATTTAGTCTCGAGGGTGGTAACACATTCCCATTTCCCTGAGGTACGGTTTGTGTCTGGTATTGTGGAAGAGTCTCCTTTAGGCATCTTATCTCCTCCTCCTTCGCTGCCCTTAGATCATCTTGCAGGTTGGCTACTGTCTCCCTCATTACCCTCAGTCCTTCACTGAATTCATCCTGCATTTGCTGGAGTACTTCCTTCATCCAGTCTTCCTGTTCCCTCCCATCCCCTGTATTTGTTCCAGCTGCGATTGTCCTGCGTTCGCCAGCCCGAGTTCGCACCCCTTCCATGATTTTCCCTATGGGTGTTTGTGTGTGTGTGTGTGTGTGTGGTGTGTGTGTGTGTGTGTGTGTGTGTGTGTGTGTGTGTGTGTGTGTGTGTGTGTGTGTGTGTGTGTGTGTGTGTGTGTGTGTGTGTGTGTGTGTGGTGTGTGTGTGTGTGTGTGTGTGTGTGTGTGTGTGTGTGTGTGTGTGTGTGTGTACTCACCTATATGTACTCACCTATATGTGTCTGCAGGATCGAGCATTGACTCTTGGATCCCGCCTTTCGAGCATCAGTTGTTTACAGCAATGACTCCTGTCCCATTTCCCTATCATACCTGGTTTTAAAATTATGAATAGTATTTGCTTCCACAACCTGTTCCTTGAGTGCATTCCATTTTCCCACTACTCTCACGCTAAAAGAAAACTTCCTAACATCTCTGTGACTCATCTGAGTTTCCAACTTCCATCCATGTCCCCTCGTTCTGTTACTATTCCGTGTGAACATTTCGTCTATGTCCACTCTGTCAATCCCTCTGAGTATTTTATACGTTCCTATCATGTCCCCTCTCTCCCTTCTTCTTTCTAGTGTCGTAAGGCACAGTTCCCTCAGGCGCTCCTCATACCCCATCCCTCGTAGCTCAGGGACGAGTCTCGTTGCAAACCTCTGAACCTTTTCCAGTTTCATTATATGCTTCTTCAGATGGGGACTCCATGATGAGGCGGCATACTCTAAGACTGGCCTCACGTAGGCAGTGTAAAGCGCCCTAAATGCCTCCTTGCTTAGGTTTCTGAATGATGTTCTAACTTTTGCCAGTGTCGAGTACGCTGCTGTCGTTATCCTATTTATATGTGCCTCAGGAGATAGATTAGGTGTTACGTCCACACCCAGGTCTCTCTCGCGCGTCGTCACAGGTAGACTGTTCCCCTTCATTGTGTACTGACCCTTTGGTCTCCTATCTCCTAGTCCCATTTCCATAACTTTACATTTGCTCGTGTTGAATTCCAATAGCCATTTCTCTGACCATCTCTGCAACCTGTTCAGGTCTTCTTGGAGGATCCTGCAATCCTCATCTGTCACAACTCTTCTCATCAACTTTGCGTCATCCGCAAACATCGACATGTAGGACTCTACACCCGTAAACATATCGTTAACATATACAAGAAATAGAATTGGTCCCAGTACCGATCCTTGTGGTACTCCACTTGTTACTGTTCGCCAGTCCGACTTCTCGCCCCTTACCGTAACTCTTTGGCTCCTTCCTGTTAGGTAGTTCCTTATCCATGCTAGGACCTTTCCCCCTACCCCCGCCTGCCTCTCGAGTTTGAACAGCAGTCTCATGTGCGGTACTGTATCAAAGGCTTTTTGGCAGTCCAGAAATATGCAGTCTGCCCAACCATCTCTGTCCTGTCTTATCCTCGTTATTTTATCATAGAATTCCAGAAGGTTTGTTAGGCACGATTTCCCTGTCCAGAACCCATGTTGATGTTTGTTCACAAACCTAACGTTCTCCAGGTGCGCAACCAGTCGTAGCCTAATTATTCTTTCCAGTATTTTACAGGGGATGCTTGTCAGTGATACAGGTCTATAGTTAAGTGCCTCCTCCCTATCGCCTTTCTTGAAGATCGGCACGACATTTGCCTTCTTCCAGCAACTGGGCAATTCTCCCGACATAAGTGACTCATTAAAGATCATCGCCAGAGGCACGCTGAGGGCCTGCGCCGCTTCTTTTAGTATCCACGGTGATACTTTGTCTGGTCCTACTGCTTTAGATGCATCTAGAGTTGTCAACTGTTTCATTACCTCTTCTGCTGTCACCTCTATATCTGATAGTCTTTCATCTAGGGTAACCCCTTCCAACAATGGGAGCTGCTCGGGCTCGGTAGTGAACACTCCATGGAAACTGGCATTCAGTGCCTCACAGATTTCCTTGTCATTTTCAGTATATGCCCCCTCTGCCTTCCTTAGCCTTGTCACTTGGTCGTTCACCGACATTTTCCTTCTTATATGACTGTGTAGTAGCTTAGGTTGTTTTTTTGCTTTGATTGCAATATCGTTCTCATAGTCCCTTTCCGATGTTCGTCTTATGTTAATGTAATCGTTCCTAGCTCTGTTGCATCTGATCCTGTTGTCCTCTGTCCTTTGTCTTCTGAACTTCCTCCACTCCCGCCTGCTGGCCTTTTTTGCTTCCTGACACTGTCTATTAAACCAAGGGTTATTATATTCCTTCTTATTTTTTCCCTTTACTGTTGGTATAAATCTCTCTTCGGCCTCTTGGCATTTCTGTATGACTAGGTCCATCATATCTTGGACTGTTTTTCCTCTAATTTCTTCCTCCCACTGCACTTCTCCCAGATAGTCCCTTATCCTCCTATAGTCCCCTTTCCTGTAGTCAACTCTCCTTTCCCAGATCTCTTGTCCCATCGTCATAAGTTTGAATTCCATCATGTAGTCAAAGACTAGGACACAATGGTCACTGGCCCCTAGAGGTATTTCATGCTCCAAATTCTCGATATCTTCTACGTTCTGGGTGAAAATCAGGTCTAATAGGCTCGGTGCATCTCCTCCTCTTTCCCTTGTGTCTTCCTTCACATGCTGTGTTAGGAAATTCCTGTCTATAACATCTACTAATTTTGCTCCCCACGTTTCGTCCCCTCCATGGGGATTCCTTGATTCCCAATTTATCTCTCCATGATTTAGGTCCCCCATGACCAGCAGCTTCGCTCTCATTCTGTGGGCTAGTGTTGCTGCCTTCTGCAGTTCATCTATGCATGCCTTGTTGTTGTCATCATACTCCTGCCTGGGTCTTCTACTGTTTGGTGGGGGATTGTAGATTACTAAGATCACAATCTTCCTCCCATCTACTGTTAGAGTTCCATGTATGAAGCTTGTGCTCTCATTGGTAACCTGATTTCCCAGGTCTTCAAACTGCCATTTCCGCTTTATTAGGAGTGCCACTCCCCCTCCCTGTCTCTGTGTCCTCTCTTTTCTTATCACCTGGTACCCTTCAGGAAAGATTGCATCTGAGATCATGTCATTAATTTTAGTTTCCACAATTGCAACTATGTCAGGATCTGCCTCACTCACTCTTTCTTTTACCTCTTCTGCTTTATTAGATACCCCATCAGCATTGGTGTACCATACCTTGAGACTCTTCATGGAAACTCCTGTTCCAGGGTTCCCCCTGTCTCTGGGGGTCTGGGGGGATCTGGGGGGTGTCTGGGGGGTGACTGGGGGCAGGGGGGACCTGGGGGATCTGGGGGGTGTCTGGGGGATGACTGGGGGTGGGGAGGGTCCGGGGGGTGTAAGGGGGGGTCCGGGGGGTGTATGGGGGGTGAAAGAGATCGGGAGGGGTGCTTGGGGGGCTACTGGGGGCTGGGCTTCTAGGGAGGTAGGTAGGAGGGTTTGGGGTAGGGCCTGGGTAGGTAGGTCTGGGGTAGGAAGGGCATACTGGGTCTGAAGATTGGGGAGGGTCTGATAGGCATAGTGGGGTTGGAGGATAGCGTAAGGTTGGGAGTCAGATAGAGGTTGAGAGGTCGGGAGGGGGAAGGATAGAGGGGGTGGGAGGAACCTCCCACCCCCCTCGCAAGGGTGGGGGGTCACATGGAAGGAGAGGGGATGAGGAGGGGTGAGGGCTGGGTAGGTTTTGGGGGTTGAGGGGATGAGGGCTGGGTGGGTTTTTGGGGTTGAGGGGATGAGGGCTGGGTGGGTTTTGGGGGTTGAGGGGATGAGGGCTGGATGGGATTTGGGGGTTGAGGGGATGAGGGGGTCCTTGGAATGTGGGGTGAATTTGACTGCAGTGAGGTCAGAAGGGTCAAGGGAGGTGTTGGGGAGATAAGCAGGGGGAAGGAGGGCTGATTTGGGGAGGGAGTGATTTGAGAATCAGTTGTGAACTGGTTATCCTGGGGTGGATTAGCAGTGGGGTGCGTAACTACGCTCAAACGGGTAGAACTGTATCGTGGGGGTTTGCTTGCTCTGTGGGCTATCTGCTCCTCCTTTGTCATGAATTTGTCAATATATACGTTGAAGTAACTTTCGCTACCTCTGAGCAAGTGTTTGTGATTCAGTATGTAATCAACTGCCTCTTCGTTGGTGAACTGCACCAGGACAGGACGTTTCCTGTTACAGTTGTATGGTCCAATGCGGCGGTGGACTTCTACCTCATTCCCTGCCATATGGGCTCTCATGTCCCTCAAAATCCCCTGTAGCTCCAAATCCTCAATCTCCATCCTTTCCTGCCTGGATGGTGCCCTGACTTCAAGTAATCCATGAATTATGATTGTCCTCTTTCTCAGGTCAGGGTCATGCTGGTAGCCCCCTCCCTGGCTGACCCCCACCCCTCCCACTCCCGCTCCTCCACCTACTCCTACTACCCCTTCCCCTGCCAAGCCTCCCCTATGCCTGCCAAATTCATTAGTAAGTCTAGTTATTTCTCCTTGCCATTCTACCCTGCTCTTCCTGATTTCCTCTTGAATATACTCCATAAACTCTTGTTTGAGTCTTTGAACCTCGTCCTGTATCTTGTTAAAGATTTCACTTTTAATCCCCTGGATTAGATCACCTACCCAAACATCCCTCTTCTCTACAAATTTCCCAATCATCTTCTCCACAAACCTATCTTCTTCTTCAATCATAATACTGCTGGACCTAGACGCCCTTCCTGACCTAGTCATTGCTATAATCCAACTTTACGCACAGGGGGTTCCAAGTATCTTACCGTCCTGCTAACACAATAGGTGAGTGAATCTCCAGGAGTCTCCCACGTGGTATTGCTGCCGATGGGGTGAGGTCACGGTCAGAGGTCAGGTCCACTCTGCTCACTGCCACAGTACTTCCTGCATCAACTATTTTCAATTACGCTACTTATACTGTTTTTCTTCACTACCTTATGGGTTTGGTCAAAACCCAAGGGTTTTTTCATTCACTTGTACACACTTTTTCACTTCGAAGTTGCCCGATTACCCCTCCCACGCCACTAGTGAACCAGGAGCTCCCAAACCCACGTCCACTCGACACGATGGTCACAGTAAAAGTGTGTGTGTGTGTGTGTGTGTGTGTGTGTGTGTGTGTGTGTGTGTGTGTGTGTGTGTGTTGACTTTGGATCCCGCCTTTCCAGCTATCGGTGTTTACAGCAATGACTCCTGTCCCATTTCCCTATCATACCTAGTCTTAAAAGATGAATAGTATTTGCTTCCACAACCTGTTCCCCAAGTGCATTCCATTTTTCCACTACTCTCACGCTAAAAGAAAACTTCCTAACATCTCTGTGACTCATCTGAGTTTCCAGTTTCNAGGTGTGTGAAGAACTCAACATGAGGTTCCAGGAGGTCTTCACAAGAAAACAAGGTGAGGTCACTGGGCTAGGACAGGTGGCAGTATACCAGTCGGCCTTGGAAGATTCGAAATTACAAGAGATTAGGTCAGGAGACACCTATTGAATCCGGACGTGAAAAAGGCTGTTGGTCCTGACGGAATCACACCATGGGTACTGAAGGCTGTTGGTC
>WNGS01168744.1:84470-96108 GCA_020271785.1 Procambarus virginalis | reverse complement strand
ACCCCACAGAGAAACACATGAGAATTGTAACATGAAAGCCTCATACAATAATATGCAACTCAAGCACACTAATACATTCTATAATATATCATATAACATACAAAAACTCATATCATACAACTGGATGCTATAATAATTAGAGAATAAGACAATACAGTAATACAATAATTAAGAGTAATGAGAGGATCTTAACAAGATTCGTACAGAATGCTACTGTGGAAGGGACACCACAGCCCAGCTCTCATTTGGCTGAAATGCTTAAAAGAGCCCCGAAGCTAGGTCTGCAGTTATGGAAGTTGCCATGGAAGTGGCATCCTCTCAGGAAGCAGCTAGATGTACTAGCCGGCTGATTGAGAGGAAAAGAGCAGTAGTAGTAGCAGACAATAAAGAGCAAACAGGGACCAGCCCACAGGAGCGGAGAGATAAGGACAATAATGCAATTACCGAGATCCTTAAAGCCTAAGGGTAAGGATGGAGGGAACTGACCAAAATGTTGAAAAGGTTTTCAGGCTTGGAAAGTTCAACAAGGACAGGTGAATGATAAAGGTGGTTTTTATGAGCGAAATCACGAAAGAGGAGCTGTAGCAAGGAAGAGCGGTCTAAAAAATGTTCCGAAGTTCAAAAAAGTATTCCTGCAAAGGGATATGACAAGAGAAGAAAGAATACAGGCAGCAGACCAGAGGAAGGAGCGCAGGGAGAGAGAAGGATTCAGAGTACCACAACCCGGAACCCTACAATCCCAGAGGGAAGTGGAGAACCCTCCTCAAACAGTGCAACAGCCACAGGGATTGGGGCACCACCCCCACATTCTACCTCACAGACAACCAACCTGCCCCATCCCCTGTCAGCCCCCACTAAGTACCCACCTAGGCACTCTCCCCCCACCCACCCCCTACCTCCTACTACCCCCCTACTCAACTCCACCCCTCTCCCCAGGACCTCCCTTCTCCCCCATCCCCAAACCCTCCCTTCTCCCACATGCCTTCCCGTCTCTCCCACCCCCAGCCCTCCCTTATCCCCTGCCCCCTAAGCCCCCCACTCTCCCCACCCCACCTAAGTCTTCCCCTCTCCCCCACTCCCCTAAACCCTCCCCCCTTCCTCACCCACCTCAGCCCTCCTTTTTTCCCCCCGCCCCCCCAAGCTCTCAACCTCTCTCCCCCCAAGCCTCCCCCATCTCCCCTATCCCCCAAAGCCTCTCCTCCCCCATGCTTCCCCAACCCTCCTCCTCACCCCCCAACCCTCCCCCTCTCACTCTCCCCCAACCCTCACCCTCTCACTCTCCCCCCCTACCCTCCCCCTCTTACCCACCCCCCTCTCCCCCACCCCCCCAAGCCCTCCATCCTCCACCAATCTCCCCGTGCCAGGTCCCCCAGCTCCTACTCACCCCAGATCCCAAAGGTCCCCCCCAGAGGAGAAGCAGAAGAGAGTCAGTTTCAGGGTGATGTACTCGAACATAGATGGATCACAAGCAAGACAAGTGAACTAAGGGAAAGAGCACAAGAAGTGAACCCAGATGTAATCGGACTCACTGAAACAAAACTCTCTGGAATCATAACGAATGCCGTGTTTCCCCAGGAGTACACAGTAATAAGGAAAGAGAGGGAAGGTAGGGGAGGAGGCGGAGTGGCCCTACTCATGAGAAAGGAATGGAGTTTTAAGGAGATGGCATCCCGGGCTGTGAGGAGTTCAGAGACTACATAGCAGGCACCATGACAATGGGAGGACCAAGAATAGTAGTAGCAGTAATATACAACCCTCCACCAAATGACAGAAGACCCAGTCAAGAGTATGAAAACAACAACATGGCAGTTAACACTATAATTGAGAGGGCAGCCTCTGCTGCCTGTAGAAATAGATCCCACCTGCTCATCATGGGCGACTTCAATCACGAAAGGATTGACTGGGAGAACAAGGAACCGCATAGAGGCGAGGATACGTGGAGAGCCAAACTATTGGAGGTGGTGACAAGAAACTTTTTAACCCAGCATGTCGGAGAACCCACAAGGATGAGAGGCAATGACGAACCAGCGAGACTCGACCTAGTCTTCACTCTGAACCACTCCGACATAAGAGAAATCGGTTTTGAGGACCCAGTAGGAATGAGCGACCACAGTGTACTGGTGTTTGAGTACTTGGTTGAAGAAGGGTTATTGAACTCGAGGAGGGATACCGAAACCAAAAGGTTAGCATACCGTAAGGGAAACTATGAGGGGATAAGAAAATTTCTGACAGATATAGCATGGGAAACAGAGCTCAGGGGAAAGACGGCTCAAGATATGATGAATTACATCACGCAGAAGTGCAAGGACGCAGCAAACAAATTTGTCCCAGTCCAAAAGGAAACAGAGAAATGAAAATGAGAAACCCATGGTTTAATCAGAGATGTAGGCTAGCTAAGCAGCAAAGTAAAAGGGCATGGAGAAACTATAGGAATAACAGGACACTGGAGAGCAGAGAAAGATACCAGAATGCCAGGAATGAATATGTCAGGATGAGAAGAGAGGCAGAAAGACAATACGAAAATGACATCGCAAGCAAGGCAAAGACTCAGCCTAAATTGTTGCATAGCCACATCAGGAGAAAAACAACAGTAAAGGAACAGGTTAAGAAACTGAGGATAGGGGCGGAAGGATTCACTACAAATGACAAGGAAGTGTGTGAGGAGTTGAATAAGAAATTCCAGGAGGTAAGAGAGGGAATAGCTAACCAGGAACCACTGGAAGACTTTGAGATTACCAGCGGGGAAGTAAGGAAGTGTTTACTAGAGTTGGATGTGACAAAGGCTATAGGCCCAGATGGAATCTCCCCATGGGTTCTAAAGGAAGGAGCAAGAGAACTGTGCCTACCACTCTCCATAGTGTATAACAAATCACTGGCAACAAGGGAACTGCCAGATATTTGGAAAGCAGCTAACGTAGTCCCGATATACAAGAAAGGGGATAGACAGGAGGCACTGAACTACAGGCCAGTGTCCCTAACCTGCATACCATGCAAGCTGATAGAGCAACCCGTCCTCTTAAAAAGAACGTCACTTTTGGCTCGTATGCGCGATATGGCCAAATTTGGACGTAATTTTAAATGAAATCGACTCACAAAAGTGACGTTCTGTTACGTTTTCTATTTGAGTCGTCCGGCGTACACGCAGAGGTTATGAGAGGACACTTTAAAATAACGTTTTTCATAACGTTTTGAATCTTTATGAGAATTTCCTGCCCACCTAACCTATCAGAGGACCCTTAACTTACTGTTGTTGAAAAAAAAATCCTAAATTTATTTTCATATTTTTTTCATTTTCAAATTACGTCCAAATTCGGCCATACGGGCAAACGACCAAATGCGACGTTCTTTTTAAGAGGACAGGTTGGATGGAGAAGATTGTGGGAAAAAAACTAGTGGAGCATCTGGAGCGAAGGCACTTTGTAACACAGCATCAACATGGGTTCAGGGATGGCAGGTCCTGCCTCACAGGGTTACTTGAATTCTACGACCAGGCAACAAAAATAAGGCAAGAAAGAGAAGGGTGGGCAGACTGCATATTTTTGGATTGTCAGAAAGCCTTTGATACAGTGCCATACAAGAGGCTAGTGCGAAAGTTGGAGATGCAGGCTGGAGTGAAAGGGAAGGTACTCCGGTGGATAGAGGAGTACCTAAGCAACAGGAGACAACGAGTCTGTGTGAGGGGTGAAGTCTCAGATTGGCGAGACGTTACAAGTGGAGTCCCGCAGGGGTCAGTCCTTGGACCTATACTGTTTCTGGTATATGTAAATGATCTCCCAGAGGGTATAGATTCGTTCCTCTCAATGTTTGCCGACGATGCAAAAATTATGAGGAGGATTGAAACAGAGGATGATAGTAGGAGGCTACAAGATGACCTAGATAGACTGAGTGAATGGTCCAACAAATGGCTGTTGAAGTTCAACCCAAGTAAATGCAAAGTAATGAAACTAGGCAGTGGAAACAGGAGGCCAGACACACGATACAGAATAGGTGATGAAGTACTTAATGAAACAGACAGAGAGAAAGATCTAGGAGTTGATATCACACCAAACCTGTCTCCTGAAGCCCACATAAAGAGAATAACGTCTGCGGCATATGCGAGGCTGGCTAACATCAGAACGGCGTTCAGGAACCTGTGTAAGGAATCATTCAGAATCTTGTACACCACATATGTAAGAACAATCCTGGAGTACGCGGCCCCAGCATGGAGCCCGTACCTTGTCAAGCACAAGACGAAGCTGGAAAAAGTCCAAAGGTATGCTACTAGACTAGTCCCAGAACTAAGAGGCATGAGTTATGAGGAAAGGCTGAGGGAAATGCAACTTACGAAACTGGAAGACAGAAGAGTAAGGGGGCACATGATCACAACCTACAAAATCCTCAGGGGAATTGACCGGGTAAACAAGGATGAACTATTCAACACTGGAGGGGCGCGAACAAGGGGACACAGGTGGAAGCTGAGTACCCAAATGAGCCACAGAGACATTAGAAAGATTTTTTTCGGTGTCAGAGTAGTTAGTAAATGGAATGCACTAGGAAGTGATGTGGTGGACACAGTTTCAAATGTAGATATGATAGAGCCCAGTAGGCTCAGGAATCTGTACACCAGCTGATTGACAGTTGAGAGGCGGGACCAAAGAGCCAAAGCTCAACCCCCGCAAGCACAATTAGGTGAGTATAATTAGGTGAGTACACACACACACACACACACACACACACACACACACACACACACACACACACACACACACACACACACACACACACACACACACACACACACACACACACACACACACACACACACACACACACATCTGAATCTGAATCTGTACACCAGTTGATTGACAGTTGAGAGACGGGACCAAAGAGCCAAAGCTCAACCCCCGCAAGCACAAATAGGTGAGTACAAATAGGTGAGTACATACACACACCCTCAAAGAGAACATAAACTCACCCACTCAGCATCAGTATTGATGCTGAGACTCAGTGTTCCAGGGAGAAGGTGGAAATAGTATATTGGAAGAGAATGCCACTTTAAAATCAACATTTGCAGAAATACTAAAAAAAAAATAACTCGGAAGTAATGTCGACAGTGTTGGAGGTAGCCATGAAAGCAGCCACCTCACAGGAAGCGGCACGCTCCACTAGCCAGCTGCTGGAAAGAAAAAGATCAGTGGTAGCTTTGGGTATTAAAGAGCAGGAAGGCTTCAATAGGACAGAGTGGAATGATAAGGACAAAGCGGCAGAGAATGAAATACTGAAGATCGAACCAAAGCTGCTCCACAGTCACATCAGGAGGAAAACAACAGTGAAAGAACAGGTAATGAAACTTAGAACAGGCGAGGACACGTATACAGAGATTTTTTTTTGCAGGGATATTCCTGTGTGGGTCTTAAACCTCTGGCTGGACCACTAAGTGTTGCTTGTTTCTGTTTTACCTGCTCGGAGTATGAGTATTTATGACTCTTATGGTCGCTTCAGTAAGATTTTGCCATATGTGTTTAACAACTTCTTCTGCTCTGTTGAATCGAAGTTGAAATCTTAATCGGTTAATAACTCTGCACTGTGTTAGATAATGTACCAGTGGTCTGTCATATATACAGAGAATGACAAAGAGGTGTGTGAAGAACTCAACAAGAGTTCTTCAAATGCATTCCATTTGTCTACTACTCTGACACTGAAAAAATTCTTTCTAACGTCTCTGTGGTTCATTTGGGCACTCAATTTCCACCTGTGTCACCTAGTGTGTGTGCCCCTTTTGTTAAAAAGTCTGTCTTTATCAACCCTATCAATTCCTCTGAGAATCTTGTACGTGGTGATCATGTCCCATCTAACTTCTGTCTCCCAGTGACGTGAGGTTTAATTCCCGTAGTCTCTCCTCGTAGCTCATACCCCTCAGTTCGGATGCTAGTCTGGTGGCAAACCTTTGAACCTTTTCCAGGTTAGTCTTATGCTTGACTAGATAGCGACTCCATGCTGGAGCCGCATACTCCAGGATTGGTCTGACATATGTGGTATATAATGTTCTGAATGATTCCTTACACAAGATTCCTTACACAAGGCCGTTCTTATGTTAACCAACCTGGCATATGCTGCTGATGTTATCCTCTTGATATGAGTTTCAGGAGACAGGTCTAGCATGATATCAACCCCATGAACTTTCTCTCTCTCTGACTCCTAAAGTATTTCATCTCCCAAATGATTCCTTGTATCTGGTCTCCTGCTCCCTACACCTATCTTCATTACATTACACTTGCTTGGGTTAATCTCTAACAACCATTTGTTGTGTGTTCCCACACACACCTGTGTGTGGGAAAGTGTGAGAAAGGCTGTTGGGCCGGACGGAATCTCACCATGGGTATTGAAAGAGTGTGCAGGAGCACTTTGCCACTCTCCATAGTGTGTTGTAGGTCACTGGAAACGGGAGACCTACAAGAAATATGGAAGCCTGCTAGTGTATTCCCAATATACAAAAAGGGTGACAGACAAGAGGCACTGAGCTACAGGCCAGTGTCATTAACTTGTATACAATGCAAGGTGATGGAGAAGATCGTGAGAAAAAACCTAGTAACACATCTGGAGAGAAGGGACTTAGTGACAACCCATCAACATAGGTTCATGGAGGGTAAATCTTGTCTTACAGGCTTAATATAATTCTTCGAGTAGGTGACAAAGAGTAAGCAAGAAAGAGAAGGATGGGCGGACTGCATATGTTTTGACTGTCGGAAAGCCTTTGACACAGTACTGCTTAAAAGGCTGATGTATAAGTTGGAGAAAGAGCCAGGAGTAACTGGTAGGGCACTACAGTGGATAAGGGAGTACTTAAGCAATAGGAAGCAGAGAGTTACAGTGAGGGGTGAGACCTCAGATTGGCATGAAGTCACCAGTGGAGTCCCACAGGGCTCGGTACTCAGACCTATCCTGTTTCTGTTATACGTAAATGATCTCCCAGAGGGTATAGACTCATTCTTCTCAATGTTTGCTGACGACGTCAAAATTATGAGAAGGATTAAGACAGAGGTGGACAGCTAGAGACTTCAAGAAGACCTGGACAAGCTGCAGGAATGGTTGAACAAATGGTTGCTAGAGTTTAACTGAAGCAAATGTAATGTAATACAGATAGGTGTAGGGAGCAGGAGACCAGATACAAGGTATCATTTGGGAGATGAAATACTTCAAGAGTCAGAGAGAGATAAATACCAGGTTGTTGATATCACGCCAGACCTGTCCTCTGATGCTCATATCAAGAGGATAACATCGGCGGCATATGCCAGGGTAGCTAACATAAGAACGGCCTTTAGAAAATTGTGTAAGGAATCTTTCAGAACATTATATACCACATATGTCAGACCAAGCCTGGAGTATGCGGCTCCAGCGTGGAGTCCATATCTAGTCAAGCATAAGACTAAACTGGAAAAGGCTCAAAGGTTTGCCATCAGAGTAGTACCCGAACTGTGAGGTATGAGCTACGAGGAGAGACTACGGGAATTAAACCTCACGTCACTCGGAGACAGAAGAGTTGGGTGGGATATGATCACCACATACAAGATTATAAGAGGAATTAATAGGGTAGATAAAGACAGACTATTTAACACAAGGGACACACGCACTAGGGGGACACAGCTGGAAATTGAGTGCTCAAATGAGCCATAGAGACGTTAGAAATAATTTTTTCAGTGTCAGAGTAGTAGACAAATGGAATGCAAACGGAAGTGATGTGGTGAAGGCTTACTCCATACACAGCTTAAAGTGTAGATACGATAGAGCCCAGTAGGCTCAGGAACCTGTACATTAGTTGATTGACAGTTTAGAGGCGTGACCAGGGAGCCAGAGCTCAGCCTCCGCAAGCACACCTAGGTAAGTACACACACACACACACACACACACACACACACACACACACACACACACACACACACATACACCCAGGGACGCAGCCTGTAACAGCTGTCCAACTCCTAGGTACTTATTTTACTGCTAGGTAACAGGGGTATCAAGGTGAAAGAAACTTTGAACATTTTTGATTCCGCCGGCGCCGAGAATCGATCCCTGGACCTTAGGACTACGTATACAGCGTGCTGTCCACTCAGCTACCAGCGAACCTGGTGAGTATATTTTAAAATTTTATGTGTGTGTGTGTGTGCGTATTTGAGTGTGTGTGTGTATTTGTATGTGTGTGTGTGTGTTTGTACTCACCTAGTTGTGCTTGCGGGGGTTGAGCTTTGGCTATACACAGAAATCACGATAGCGTGATGTATCATATAAACAAATCCACAAGGGCCGTGACGAGGATTCGAACCTATGTCCGAGAGCATCCCAGACGCTGCCCTAATCAACTGAGCTAGGAGGTGGTATAAGAATTGCAAACAGAAATTCTACTGAATTTACTTGGATCCTGCAGCCTCTCCGAGATACAAACCAGGATTTTACTCAGTTCCCCCATGAACTCGAGCTATGTCAATAGGTCGTTTCTAAATATTCGCCCTTACTTCATTACACTCAGTTCAGTGTAGAATTTCAGTAGAATTCAGTAGAATTTCTGGATGCAATTCTTATACCATGTTGCAGCTCAGTCGATTTAGGCAGCGTTTAAGATGTTCTCGGACGTAGGTTCGAATCCTCGTCACGGCTCTTGTGGATTTGTTCATTTGATACATCACGCTATTGTGATTTCTGTGTGTAATGAAGTAAAGGCGAAGAGGGAGACCGGCCTATTGACATAGCTGGAGTGATTGGAGGAATTGTGTAAAATCCTGGTTTGTGTCTCGGAGAGGCTGCAGGATGCAAGTAAAATCAATAGAATTTCTGGTTGCAATTCTTATAACATGTCATAGCTCAGTCGATTAGGGCAGCAGCTGGAATGCTCTTGGACATAGGTTCGAATCCTCGTCACGGCCCTTGTGGATTTGTTCATATGATACATCACGCTATTGTGATTTCTGTGTGTAATGAAGTAAGGGCGAAGAGGTAGTATGGCCTATTGACATACCTTGAGTGCATGGTGGGAATTGTTAAAACCCTGGTTTGTATCTCGGAGAGGCTGCAGGATCCAAGTAAATTCAGTTGAATTTCTGGTTGCAATTCTAATACCATGTCGTAGCTCAGTCGATTAAGGCAGCGTCTGGGATGCTCTCGGAAGTAGATTCGAATCCTCGTCACGGCCCTTGTGGATTTGTTCAATTGAGCTTTGGCTCTTTGGTGTGTGTGTGTGTGTGTGTGTGTGTGTGTGTGTGTGTGTGTACTCACCTAGTTGTGTTTGCGGGGGTTGAGCTTTGGCTCTTTGGTCCCGCCTCTCAGCTGTCAATTAACTGGTTTACAGATTCCTGAGCCTAATGGCCTCGATCATATCTACATTTGAAACTATGTATGGAGTCTGCCTCCACCACTAAGAATCTCTTGTATCATTTCTTCCCGAGCTCTTCGGCCTTCCAGCAACATGAGGTGCAGTTCTCTCAGGTTTTCCTCGTAACACATGCCTCTAAGTTCTGGGACTACTTTAGTGGGATTCTTTTGAACTCTTTCCAGTTTCGTCTTGTGCTTTACAAGGAACGGGTTCCATGCTGTGGCAGCATACTCCAGGATTAGCCTTACATACGTTGTATACAAGGGTCTGAAAGAATCCGTACACAGGTTTCATAAAACAGTTCTGATGTTATCCAGCCTCGCATACACCGCCGATGTTATTCATTTGATGTGGGCTTCAGGAGACAGGTTTGGCGTGATATCAACTCCTAGATCTTTCTCTCTGTCAGTTTCGTGAAAGACTTCATCTCCCATTCTGTATCCAGTGTCTGGCCTCCAATTTCCTCCTCCCTGTTTCATTACCTTACATTTACTCGGGTTGAGCTTCAGTAGCCATTTGTTGATCCATTCATTCAGTTTGATTAGGTCATCTTGTAGTCTCATACTATCTTCCTCCGTTTTAATCCTCAAAATTTTTGCATCATCCGCAAACATTGAGATGAACGAGTCTATTCCCTCTGGGAGATCATTAACATATATCAGGAACAGTATAGGTCCAAGAACTGATCCCTGAGGGACTCCACTGGTGACGCCTCGCCAATCTTAGGCCTCACCCCTCACAGTGACTCACTGTCTTATGTTGCTTAGATTCTCGCTTAACCAGTGGAGTACCTCTACTTTATTCCAGCCTGCATCGCCAGCTTGTGCACCAGTCTCTTATGTGGTACTGTGTCAAAGGTTTTCTGGCATTCCAAAGCTATGCAGTCTGCCCACACCTCTCTTTCTTGCCTGATTTTTGTTGCCTGGTCATAGAATTCAATCAGTCCTGCGAGGCATGATCTGTCATCCCTGAACCCATGCTGATGTTTTGATACAGAGTTCTTCCGCTCCAGATGCTCCATAATTTTTTTCCCACAAATTTCTTAATCAGTTTTCATGGTATGCAAATTAGTGATATTGGCGTGTAGTTCAGTGCATCCTGTCTATCACCCTTCTTGAATATAGGGACTATATTAGCCGTCTTCCAAATTTTTGGCAGTTCACTTGTTACCAGTGATTTGTTATACACCATGACGAGTGGCTGACACAGAGCTTCTGCTCCTTCCTTCAATATCCAAGGTGAGATTCCAGCCGGGCCTATAGTCTTTGTCACTTCCAACTCTAGCAGATGCTTCATCACCTCCCCACTGGTAATCACAAACTCATCTAGTGGTGTTTGGTGAGATCTTCCCTCTCCTATCTCCGGGTCTTCCCCTTGCTCTACCATGAAGACCTCCAGAAATTTCTTATTGAGTTCCTAGCACACCTCCTTGTCATTTGTACTGAATTTGTCTGCTCCTATCCTCAGTTTCATTACATTTTCCTTCACTGATATTTCCTTGTGATGTGGCTGTGCATCAATTCAGGTTGAGTCTTTGCCTTCCTGTCATTTTCATATTGTCTTTCTGCCTCTCTTCTCATCCTGGCGTATTCATTCCTGGCACTTTGGTATCTTTCTCTGCTGACTAGTGTCCAATTATTTCTGCAGTTTCTCCACGCCATTGTACTTATTTGCTTTGCTAGCTTACATCTCTGATTAAACCATTGGCATTTCATTTCTTTCCTTTTGGACTGGGACGAACTTGTCTGCTGCCTCCTTAAACTTCTGTGTGATGTAGTCCTTCATGCCTTGCACCGTCTTTCTTCTGAGTTCTGTTTACCAAGTTATATCTGTTAGGAATTTTCTTATCTTCTCGAATAATAACTTACTGTTAATATATAGCTATTGAAATAGAACATTCCCTGTAACTAACTGACAATCTAATTATAAGGTGTGAAGGATAGATGAAATTGTTTAGGTAATAATCTAAGTTGAGGTCTGATAAAGACCTTTTGTGCCCTCTGTAATGTTTTTTGCCTTACCGCTTACAGGATGTGTATGGGGTGTAGAATAAATTAGCCGCCTCCGGCGGCAACGATTCATTAAAATTCCTCATAGTTTCCCTTTCGGAATGCCAGCCTTTTGTTTCCTGGGCCCTTCCTTGAGCATATTAATCCTTCTTCGAACACATACTCAAACATCAGTACACTGTGATTGCTCATTCCCACAGGGGCTTCAAAACCGATTTCCCTTATGTCACTCAACTTCTACCTTCGACCCCTTGTGCCTGTGCCCCTTATGTTAAATATTCTGTGT
>WNGS01168744.1:70133-77633 GCA_020271785.1 Procambarus virginalis | reverse complement strand
ATTAGAAATATTGCTGGAACAAAGGTGGATGTATTCAAGAGGCACTTAGATAAGTTCTTGCAAGAAGTGCCGGACCAACCAGGCTGTGGTGGATATGTGGGCCTGCGGGCCGCTCCCAGCAACAGCCTGGTGGACCAACCGGGCTGTGGTGGGTATGTGGGCCTGCGAGCCGCTCCAAGCAACAGCCTGGTGGACCAACCGGGCTGTGGTGGGTATGTGGGCCTGCGGGCCGCTCCCAGCAACAGCCTGGTGGACCAACCGGGCTGTGGTGGGTATGTGGGCCTGCGAGCCGCTCCAAGCAACAGCCTGGTGGACCAACCGGGCTGTGGTGGGTATGTGGGCCTGCGGGCCGCTCCAAGCAACAGCCTAGTGGACCAACCAGGCTGTGGTGGGTATGTGGGCCTGCGGGCCGCTCCAAGCAACAGCCTGGTGGACCAACCGGGCTGTGGTGGGTATGTGGGGCTGCGAGCCGCTCCAAGCAAGAGCTTGGTGGACCAACCGGGCTGTGGTGGGTATGTGGGCCTGCGGGCCGCTCCCAGCAACAGCCTGGTGGACCAACCAGGCTGTGGTGGGTATGTGGGCCTGCGGGCCGCTCCAAGCAACAGCCTGGTGGACCAAACTCTCACAAGTCAAGCCTGTCCTCAGGCCGGGCTCGGGTAGTAGAAGAACTCCCAGAACCCTCTCCAGGTAAACTCCAGGTAAACACACTATACCACCACCATACACTACACACCACACCATCATCAAACACCACACACCACAAAGCACCAAATTGGAGCCCCCCCCCCCTCCAGAACACCACATTGGGGGCCCTCCCCCCCTCCCCCCACCCACACGCTAGTTATCTCAAAACCAATTAAAGTTGAAATACTTTTTTTCAGTTAAGCCCGGATTTAACGGTCCCTTAACCGGACCTGCTTCATTTAGCGGCATTTTTCACTGGTATCCGGCCTGGTTTTATGCTGTTCCCCGAGTAACCGGCGCGGCCAAGTTGGGCCAAGTTGGAGAGCTGGAGAACTCTGAGGCTGTTTCCAGGTGGATGTGTGTGTGTGTGTACTTACCTATCTTACCTATCTGTGCTTGCAGGATCGAGCATTGACTCTTGGATCCCGCCTTTCCAGCTATCGGTTGTTTACAGCAATGACTCCTGTCCCATTTCCCTATCATACCTAGTCTTAAAAGTATGAATAGTATTTGCTTCCACAACCTGTTCCCCAAGTGCATTCCATTTTCCCACTACTCTCACGCTAAAAGAAAACTTCCTAACATCTCTGTGACTCATCTGAGTTTCCAGTTTCCACCCATGTCCCCGCGTTCTGTTATTATTACGTGTGAACATTTCATCTATTTCCACTTTGTCAATTCCCCTGAGTATTTTATATGTCCCTATCATATCTCCTCTCTCCCTTCTTTTCTCTAGTGTCGTAAGGTTCAGTTCCTTCAGTCGCTCTTCATATCCCTTCCCTCGTAACTCTGGGACAAGCCTCGTCGCAAACCTCTGAACCTTCTCCAGTTTCCTTATGTGTTTCTTCAGGTGGGGGCTCCATGATGGCGCGGCATACTCTAAGACGGGTCTCACGTATGCAGTGTAAAGCGCCCTAAAAGCCTCCTCATTTAGGTTTCTGAATGAAGTTCTAATTTTCGCCAGTGTAGAGTACGCTGCTGTCGTTATCCTATTTATATGTGCCTCAGGAGTTAGATTAGGTGTCACATCCACTCCCAGATCTCTTTCTCGACTCGTTACAGGTAGGCTGTTCCCCTTCATTGTGTACTGTCCCTTTGGTCTCCTATCACCTGATCCCATTTCCATAACTTTACATTTACTGGTGTTAAACTCCAGTAGCCATTTCCCTGACCATCTCTGCAACCTGTTTAAGTCCTCTTGGAGGATCCTACAATCCTCGTCTGTCACAACTCTTCTCATTAATTTTGCGTCATCCGCAAACATTGACATGTATGACTCCACTCCTGTAAACATGTCATTTACGTAAATTAGAATGAGGATTGGTCCCAGCACCGATCCTTGAGGTACTCCACTTGTTACTGTTCTCCAGTCCGACTTCTCGCCCCTTACCATTACCCTCTGGCTCCTTCCTGTTAGGTAGTTCTTCACCCATTCTAGGGCCTTTCCGCTTACTCCTGCCTGCCTCTCAAGTTTGTATAGCAGTCTCATGTGCGGTACTGTATCAAAGGCCTTTGGCAGTCAAGAAATATGCAGTCTGCCCAGCCTTCTCTGTCCTGCCTTATCCTTGTTACTTTATCATAGAATTCTAAAAGGTTTGTTAGGCATGATTTCCCTGTCCAGAAACCATGTTGGTGCTTGTTTACAAACCCAATGCTCTCCAGGTGCTCAACAAGTCTTAGCCTAATTATTCTTTCAAGTATTTTGCAGGGGATGCTTGTCAATGATACGGGTGTGTGTGTACTCACCTAGTTGTACTCACCTAGTTGTGCTTGCGGGGTTGAGCTCTGGCTCTTTGGTCCCGCCTCTCAACCGTCAATCAACAGGTGTACAGTTTCCTGAGCCTAATGGGCTCTATCATATCTACACTTGAAACTGTGTATGGAGTCAGCCTCCACCACATCGCTTCCTAATGCATTCCATTTGTCAACCACTCTGACACTAAAAAAGTTCTTTCTAATATCTCTGTGGCTCATTTGGGCACTCAGCTTCCACCTGTGTCCCCTAGTGCGTGTGCCCCTTGTGTTAAACAGCCTGTCTTTATCAACCCTGTCGATTCCCCTGAGAATCTTGAATGTGGTGATCATGTCCCCCCTAACTCTTCTGTCTTCCAACGAAGTGAGGTTTAATTCCTGCAGTCGCTCCTCGTAGCTCATACCTCTCAGCTCGGGTACTAGTCTGGTGGCAAACCTTTGAACCTTTTCCAGTTTAGTCTTATGCTTGACTAGATAGGGACTCCATGCTGGAGCCGCATACTCCAGGATTGGTCTGACATATGTGGTATATAATGTTCTGAAAGATTCCTTACACAAGTTTCTAAAGGCCGTTCTTATGTTAGCCAACCTGGCATATGCTGCTGATGTTATCCTCTTGATATGAGCTTCAGGGGACAGGTCTGGCGTGATATCAACCCCCAGGTCTTTCTCTCTCTCTGACTCTTGAAGTATTTCATCTCCCAAATGATACCTTGTATCTGGTCTCCTGCTTCCTACCCCTATCTTCATTACATTACATTTGCTTGGGTTAAACTCTAACAGCCATTTGTTCGACCATTCCTGCAGCTTGTCCAGGTCTTCTTGAAGTCTCAAGCTGTCCTCCTCTGTCTTAATCCTTCTCATAATTTTGGCGTCGTCAGCAAACATTGAGAGGAATGAGTCTATACCCTCTGGGAGATCATTTACGTATATCAGAAACAGGATAGGTCCAAGTACAGAGCCCTGTGGGACTCCACTGGTGACTTCACGCCAGTCTGAGGTCTCACCCCTCACTGTAACTCTCTGCTTCCTATTGCTTAGGTACTCCCTTATCCACTGGAGCGCCCTACCTGTTACTCCTGCCTGTTTCTCCAGCTTATGCATCAACCTTTTATGGGGTACTGTGTCAAAGGCTTTCCGACAGTCCAAAAAAATGCAGTCCGCCCACCCTTCTCTTTCTTGCTTAATTCTTGTCACCTGATCGTAGAATTCTATCAAGCCTGTAAGGCAAGATTTACCCTCCCTGAACCCATGTTGATGGGTTGTCACGAAGTCTCTTCTCTCCAGATGTGTTACTAGGTTTTTCTCACAATCTTCTCCATCACCTTGCATGGTATACAAGTAAGGACACTGGCCTGTAGTTCAGTGCCTCTTGTCTGTCACCCTTTTTGTATATTGGTACTACATTAGCAGTCTTCCATATTTCTGGTAGGTCCCCCGTTTCCAGTGACTTACTATACACTATGGAGAGTGGTAAGCAAAGTGCTCCTGCACACTCTTTCAATACCCATGGCGAGATTCCATCCGCCCAACAGCTTTTCTCACATCCAGCTCCAATAGGTGCTTTTTGACCTCATCTCTTGTAATTTCGAACCTATCCAAGGTCACCTGGTTTGCTGCCACCTCTCCCAGCGCCGTGATATCTCCCTGTTCTATTGTAAAGACCTCCTGGAACCTTTTGTTGAGTTCTTCACACACCTCTTTGTCATTCTCTGTGTACCTGTCCTCGCCCACCCTAAGTTTAATCACCTGTTCCTTCACTGTTGTCTTCCTCCTGATGTGACTGTGTAGTAGCTTTGGTTCAGTCTTGGCTTTGTTAGCTATATCATTTTCATACCTTTTCTCAGCTGCTCTTCTCACACTGACATACTCGTTCCTGGTTCTCTGGTATCTCTCTCTACTTTCTGGTGTTCTGTTATTACGGAAGTTCCTCCATGCCCTTTTGTTCAGCTCCTTTGCTTTCATACATCCCTATTAAACCACGGATTCTTCCTTTGCTTCTCTGTTTTTTCCTGTTGGGCTGGGACAAACCTGCTTACAGCCTCCTGACATTTTTGGTGACATAGTCCATCATGTCTTGTACGGACTTGGTTCGAGTTCTGTGTCCCAATGTATATCCCATAGGAATTTATTCATCTCCTCATAGTTTCCCTTGGTACGCCAGCCCTTTGGTTCCCAGTTCTTTTGTGGGGGTGATAATTCCTAGCTCAACCAGGTACTCAAAGCTCAATACACTATGATCACTCATTCCCAAGGGGCTTCAACTTAACTTCCCTATATCCGACTCATTTAGGGTAAATATCAAATCCGCAAGGCTGGTTCATCCCTCCTCTCATTCTTGTCGGTCCTTGTGGTGTGTGTGTGTGTGTGTGTGTGGTGTGTGTGTGTGTGTGTGGGTGTGTGTGTGTGTGTGTGTGCGTGGTAGTCCATATCTAGTCAACCATAAGACTAAAGTGGAAAAGGTTCATAGGTTTGCCACCAGACAAATACCCGAACTGAGGGGTATGAACTACGACGAGAGACTACGGGAATTAAACCTCAAGTTGCTGGAAGACTGAAGAGTTCGGGGGAACATGATCACCACATACAAGATTCTCAAAGGGGATTGATAGGGTAGATAAACACAGAATATTTAACATAAGGGGCACAGGCACAAGGGGTCGAAGGTAGAAGTTGAGTGACATAAGGGAAATCGGTTTTGAAGCCCCTGTGGGAATGAGCAATCACAGTGTACTGATGTTTGAGTATGTGTTCGAAGAAGGATTAATATGCTCAAGGAAGGGCCCAGGAAACAAAAGGCTGGCATTCCGAAAGGGAAACTATGAGGAATTTTAATGAATCGTTGCCGCCGGAGGCGGCTAATTTATTCTACACCCCATACACATCCTGTAAGCGGTAAGGCAAAAAACATTACAGAGGGCACAAAAGGTCTTTATCAGACCTCAACTTAGATTATTACCTAAACAATTTCATCTATCCTTCACACCTTATAATTAGATTGTCAGTTAGTTACAGGGAATGTTCTATTTCAATAGCTATATATTAACAGTAAGTTATTATTCGAGAAGATAAGAAAATTCCTAACAGATATAACTTGGTAAACAGAACTCAGAAGAAAGACGGTGCAAGGCATGATGGACTCCATCACACAGAAGTTTAAGGAGGCAGCAGACAAGTTCGTCCCATTCCAAAAGGAAAGAAATGAAATGCCAATGGTTTAATCAGAGATGTAAGCTAGCAAAGCAAATAAGTACAATGGCGTGGAGAAACTGCAGAAATAATTGGACACTAGTCAGCAGAGAAAGATACCAAAGTGCCAGGAATGAATACGCCAGGATGAGAAGAGAGGCAGAAAGACAATATGAAAATGACAGGAAGGCAAAAACTCAACCTGAATTGATGCACAGCCACATCACAAGGAAATATCAGTGAAGGAAAATGTAATGAAACTGAGGATAGGAGCAGACAAATTCAGTACAAATGACAAGGAGGTGTGCTAAGAACTCAATAAGAAATTTCTGGAGGTCTTCATGGTAGAGCAAGGGGAAGACCCGGAGATAGGAGAGGGAAGATCTCACCAAACACCACTAGATGAGTTTGTGATTACCAGTGGGGAGGTGATGAAGTATCTGCTAGAGTTGGAAGTGACAAAGACCATAGGCCCGGCTGGAATCTCACCTTGGATATTGAAGGAAGGAGCAGAAGCTATTGTCTTAGCCACTCGCTCCATGGTGTATAAGTAAGTCACTGGACAACCGTGGACCTCCAGAAAATTGGAAGACGCTAATTACGTACCCATAATATACAAAAAGGTGATCAAAGACAGAGGCACCGAACTAACAAGGACCATACGTCACTAATTTGCATACCATGCAAATGATTCATGCAGAAATTGTGGAAAAAAATCTAGGTAGACACTCTGGACGGTAAGAGAACATCTCGTGATCAACATCACAAGGGTTCAGGATGGACAGATCTTGCCTCCTACGGATTGATGAATTATACGACAGGCAGACAAAGAATCTAGAGCAAGAAAGGAGGTGTGGGCAGACTGCTCTTTTGACATGCGAAAGCCTTTGACACAGTACCACCATAAGAGCTGGTGATGCTAAGCTGCGATAGACAGGCTGAGTAACAGGTTAGAGGCTGCTGCACAGTGGTTAAGCGAGTACCTAAGGCAATAGAAAGCAGAGAAGTCCTTGGTGAGGGGTGAGCCTATGATTGTCGATGGCAAGTCACCAGTGAGTCCCTCAGTCAGTCTCTTGGGACTTATATCTGTTCTCTGATATATTCTAATACGATCTGCACCAGAGGGGATAACTCTTCCTCTCAATAGTTTACTGATCGAGCAAAATTAGGAAAGGATTACGAACGAGAGGAGACAGTTGAGCTATCAAGATAGACCTGAACACAACTGAATGGAATGTCGAACAAATGGCTGATTTACGAGTCTTAACCCGAGAAATGTACAGTAGTACATGAACAGGGAGGTAGAAGAGGAGCCAGACACTGTTACAAGTCATGTTGGAGATGAATACTCTTCACGAACTGTCAGAGAGGAAAGATCCTTGGAGTTGATATCACGCCAACCTGTCTCCTGAAGCCATATCAATGTATAACATCGGCGGCGTATGCGAGGCTGAATAACGTCAGAACTGTTTTCTGAAACCTGTGTACGGATTCTTTCAGACCCTTGTATACAACGTATGTAAGGCTAATCCTGGAGTATGCTGCCACAGCATGGAACCCGTTCCTTGTAAAGCACAAGACGAAACTGGAAAGAGTTCAGAAGAATCCCACTAAAGTAGTCCCAGAACTTAGAGGCATGTGTTACGAGGAAAACCTGAGAGAACTGCACCTCATGTTGCTGGAAGGCCGAAGAGCTCGGGAAGAAATGATACAAGAGATTCTTAGTGGTGGAGGCAGACTCCATACATAGTTTCAAATGTAGATATTATCGAGGCCATTAGGCTCAGGAATCTGTAAACCAGTTAATTGACAGCTGAGAGGCGGTACCAAAGAGCCAGAGCTCAACCCCCGCAAACACAACTAGGTGAGTACACA